>JAOBYF010083786.1:0-11890 GCA_025403605.1 Parazoanthus darwini | reverse complement strand
AATGGAATATGTAGTACCTATTGTACAAAATACAAGATAGTAAGTTAAACTTGCATGAAAGACTAAAGATAGAGAGAACTCGGAAGAACCTTAGACCACGAACAGCATTCTTAAATGCCTTAAGGCTGCCTTGTGATTTCCTTTATCTGGAATTTTACTATATTCCGCAGCTGCAAAGTATCTGACCGACTTTAGATCAAAGTGGGTTGTTTGGGCTGCCGTTGATCAACCACAGTATATTTTACGCGGCCCCTACCGCCCAAGTGCGCACGCATGCTTGGCACAAACAAATTTCAGACAAAATAGCACACAACGAGAACAACGACAACTCAGGAAAAAATAAGGCATAAAAGATTTTTAAAAGTTCACTGAACGTTTTCGTCTGTATGGTGTTTTGAGCATCTTCGAGTGGTTCGCATGAGCAGTTCAGGCCCCGGTCGTTCAAAACTGGGTTAAATTCAATCCCGGGTTAGGACAAACTTTAAATCAATTTCTTCCTGGGAACATGAAATCCGCTCTATCGTCTTTATAAAGTCTTGTTCAAATATTCAACTGAAGAAAGCCCAGTTAAGCCCGAGTAAACGTTCTATGAGAGTTGAGTGACCAGATCTGTTCCTAAAACTCTCTTCTAAATCTAAACCAGTAATCCACAAAGGGAAAACCCCATCACTCTCTTTCGCGTGGTCAAACGACGAGAGTCCATGAGAGCTGGCAAGAGTCGCTCATCGAGCGTATGAATCTCTGATCAACTCTTATCGAAACTTTGAAATCGTTTAAAGTTGATGAGAGCGCACGAGAGTGGATGAGAGCCGATGAGAGCGCACGAGAGTGGATGAGAGCGCACGAGAGCTGATGAGAGCGCACGAGAGTCGATGAGAGCGCACGAGAGTCGATGAGAGCCAATGAGAGGGCACGAGATGGAGGCCAATTAAGCTCACATTAACTCTCGTCGACTCCAGAGCACCTTTCACCCCGGCTTTAGCAAAGCCCAACCTGTCATCCGAAAAGTGTTAACCCAGGTTAGCGTTAAACCACCTTTCGAACAAACAGGCCCAGGTGTTCACTCGGCTAGTAAGTTTTCAGAGGGAGTACGTATCACTTCTTACCACTTTCACTTGAATCTTTACTGCTGACAACAAAACTATCAGAGCTTACTATTGAGATGCTCTCGTATTCAACATCTGATAACTCGATGGCATTAGCACTGAAAAAATAATGTGAAATGTAAGTTTCTCGACTTACTTGGATTTATTTACAAATGAACACCCTTTACTTCAGGACCGGCTGTTTAAAGACTGGATAGCATTACCCAGTGGATGCGTTAAAATAACAATTTAGGCCATTTTGTTTTTATCCATTGAGAAATATCCGTTGGACTGCGCTATCCAGTAAACCACCCTCTGAACATATTGGGGTCCTTATAACACAATAGTTAGTATTACTCAAAGTTTCAAAAGACATCAATTATAACTTAAATCAAGGATTAGTAATGTATTTCATTTTAGTTGAGCTTAGATACTTGTAATACATATAAATTGTAAAGTTGAGCATTTCAGCTTTTCCTGTGAAGTGACTCAGTAAAACTCAGTCAGTCTGTCTGTCTGTCTACTAACCTACATGTACCTACCTATCTCGCTGTTGTCAGTCTGCCAGTCCGTATGTCTATCTTCTTACCTATCTACCTATCTGTCTGTCTGTCCATCTGTCTGTCTGTCTATCTATCTATATGAAAAATCCAACAAGTATCACTGTGTAAGCATTGATGCTGCTGGTGAACACAGTTATCTGAGTATTCAGAAAACATTTCAGTATACAGTTCTCATTTGTTAACTGGCAGAATTATTTTATTCCACACAACCAAGTCAATTTTTCTGACTTGGATCCTGGAAAACTTATGGAGCCTGCCACTACATACAAGTTCGCTATGTTTCTACCACTGGTCTGAATCCTCTACATTAAGAATTTTGCAGCATTGTTATCTAGCCACACAGTTTTCCTGTCATGACGAATGTAGTATAAATAACTTCTGCCATTCTCAAATCCTGGATTCTCATCAGACATGTATGTATGACTGAATGTCCTGATAACTTGTGGAGATTTGTTCTTTAACATACTGGCCACCATGTTTACTGGCCTATCAAATGGTTCAACCAAACAGTAAACAAATAATGAAATTTACCTTGCTGACTAGGCCTGTACTAAAAATTATAATATTCTTATCTGAAGGACACTGATATCATTCCAATCAACTCTTCATCAACTGAGGCCAAATATCATGTCTCAGAAAGACAGCCAACCAACCTGCAAACTGCAGTTGTTCTATGCAGCATTCCAGACAGTGTGGATTGTCTAGTACTGCGTAACACATAAGGACTCTCTCGACTGATGAATTCTTCCCAGTTACCACTTGGCTCAAAACTGTCCTCTTCTTCTGATTGTTCACCATATGTTGAACCATGTTGTAATTGGACAGTTAAAACTTGTGTCAAATCAGAGTCGTCTATGAAAGAATCGTCAAAATCAAATTCATCAAGGAAGCTGTCATCTTCCTATAAATACAGACATCAAAACTATTAGTACAATTGCAATCAGTTTGTTTCTAGACAAACACAGCTGATCAGTAACGCATATGACAGACAGTGTAGTATTTTGTGACAACACACTTTGAAAACTATTTTTTGACATATTAAATCTATGGCAAAAAAGTGGTGAACCTTATAAGACTGAAGCAACCAAGTTTTAAGTATTTATCCACACCTTTTTAAGAATAACAAATACAGTTACTTACAAATGTATAGAAAGTGAATTTTATAGATGATTCTGTTAAATGATGATGCGAGAACCATAACCCATTGACCTTCATTGTACATGTAGATTTAAAAATTATCAGTTCTATGTCAAGTTCAAAAATGGGAATTAAGGCTTCAACCATTTGCTTAAATTGTCTGAAATCGTCTCAGAAGTTTGTCATTACTCCAATATATGAGATTGTCATTATTTTGTAGCTATTTTATCTGTTATGGGTTTTTATTTGAAGCATTTTGGAAGCAAGTAATTATTTTGAGATGAGAGCAACTCCCTGAATTGTCTGTTGTCTTCACCATGTGATATATTTTTTTGGTAAACTATAGCGCAACAAAGATCTAGAGAAAGTTCTCACTTCATTTCAGGTGACTTTATTATTGAATGAAGTTATTGTCTGTTTCTGAATTTGAAATAGTCTCAAGATTTTCTTCCTTATCCATCTTAACTCACAAGTGTCACTCAAATCTAGTCAGTATAAGTATTCCACTTTGCCAAAAATGATCAGATGAGACAAGAGATCAAAGTACAGTGCATTGATAGCAAACCACAAGACGACTTGGAAATTAGATTTTTTCACAAAATTTAAAGTTAGGTTTATATTGAGGATTTTTCGGACATATATTAAGATTTGATGAGCCTTCCTTTCACAGTAGCAATAATTTAAATGAAAGTGTTAAGTAAAATTCAAATCTTACTTTGTACTCAACTGACCAATATACTCAGGTCTGTTAGATTTTGTCATTATTAAAAATGTTTGAAATGTTCTTGTGAAGTTGTCCTACATTTAGAAAACAAGTTCTGAAAACTTCAAAATTTTACCCTCATTTTTACAACCCAAGTCAAAACAAATTGTCCATAATTTAAAATGTAACCATTCTTTGACAATTCTTCATTTGCAGTTCCAAGTGTTTTGGTTATTAAAAATGCACTCACTCAATTTGCATGTATTTTTGTTACACAAACACACCCAAAAACCACCTCCTGGAATTGTCTAGTTTGACAAGTTGTATGTCTTAACAAAAGATTGTTCAGTCCAAGGCTTGAGATAAAAAAATTTAATGTCTAGATCAAGCTGTTTGAAAATAATTTAAACACTAGTCTTTATTCATGTTATAATATAGAAGTGTGACATATATGTCAAACATTCCTATCAAATCACCTTTAGAGTTTACGAGTTATAACTGGGAAAAAATGTTGGTTAGCTGCTTAAAAAAAGTCTCATCTGTTTTACTGCAGTAAGGCTCTACTCTCAGAATGAAAGATGCTATAGGATCTTGGATAGAATTATTAATAGCTGACACATTCTCACAAACAAATAGTTAACTTTATGTCAAAGGTAAGGATTATTTAATATATTGTATTTTTATCAAATAGTATCTCTCATTCTCAGAGTACAGGGCGACTCTTTTACTGGGGTGTCCATGGATAAGTTAAATCAACATAATCATAGTTTACCAGATATCAACTTTAGTTAATTTCAAAGTTAGATCAACTAGCTACAGCAATATCACATAGTTTGATCACAAAAAATGAAAAGCAGAGGTTAGTTTCATACCACTCTACTAGCTCTTGTCCAGGGATTAGTGGCATGAAATGGGGGTTCATAGTCATCATCAAAATCATCATCATCAAGGATTTCAAGAACTTGCTCATGAGTGAGTGTAGCATCATCATCCGAGATTCTTTGATCTTTGTCAGAAACTCGCACCTTTTGAGGTGGAGATTTCAGACGATTCAAATGTAACTGAGGAAACATAAATATCATCTTTGGTTTTTTAGATAATTTTAAATCCTTTACACTAATTTCGTGTTGTATTCCTCAATAAACCAAGGTTGATTGGTAAGGTTATATTCAAGTTCCTTTCTCTTTACTGTCAACCCAAAACTATCACCACATATAACCCAACACTAGAATATGTATTCTAACAAAAGCAGCCAGCTTTACCATTCATTAATTCATCTTGCAAATATAATATTGAGAAGAGGGCACAACTTTTTGCACAAAACTCTCGGGAGATTCAAAAGTTGGCTTCCAAAGATTGGAAATAACCACACGACAGAGAAAACAACTCGAAAGCAGTCCATCTTTTGGAAATATTGAAATTAAGACTTTTAAGTTAGTTTTTAAAACATATTTTTAAAACTTTTAAATTTTTGAACATGTCATATTTTTAACTTTACCTTTGTTATGCAGCGGAATCTTGTCTTACATATAGGGCAGGTGTTTGTATTCTAGAAGTAAGTGAACCTTGGTTAGCGAGATTACCAAACCACTTCACCCTCAACAAAGCCGCCATTTATGATTTTTAAATATACATCACATGGCACATAACATTTTGGTATTTACCTTCGACCACTCCAAAATGCAAGTGAAGCAAAACCAATGATCGCACACGCTCAGTTTCCCACGGCAGCAAACATTGTCGAGACAAATGATACAATTAGATGATCCTTTGCCGTCTTCCGTTTCTTTCACGACAATTTCTTTATGTTTGGGTTTTCTTTGGCGGAGCATTCTCGGTGTTGCCAAAAATGGACTCCACTGAAGCAGAGTTTTTCGAGTTTCAAAATGGCGCACGTGTATCAGCTTTGAAGGAGTGAAAATACAAATGGATTTTCCAACAAAACTGCAGCAGGAAGGAGCGGGAACTTTACGGATTTGAATTTGCCATATTTAATAAAGGTAAGATGTGTAAAAATTTTTTACAAAATTACAAAATACGAGTGCAAAGTTGTGCAATTATTACACTCATAAAAATCAACGTTTGGTAACAAAGAAGTTGAAACAAGACTGAGAGTCTCCATCTAGTTTCAATTGGTATTATGTTTTGCAAACAATCTGAGATTTTTTGTGCACTTGTCTGTTAGAAGATTAACCAAGACGTGTTTTTTTGTTCTGTCTCTTAGTTTTTAGTTACAGAACTTTTGTTTTTATTCAGTTATTCCGATTTTATTTACTGATTTGCTAAAAGCTCCTTTTGTCCCAAGCATTGTTTAAAATTAATAGCTGCAAAGCAGTTGCTAAATATTTCTGGATGATAAGGTATGGATTATTGTTAATATTTTTGTCTGATCGTCCAGTTGCATCATTTTCTGAAGCAACTCTGTGATAATCCGTTTCTACTGAATGGATCCGAATGTTCTACCGTGAGTGGCAATCGAAGAACTGAAAATGGATGCATATTCAAGTGAATCATTGCCACACTTAATCAATTCTCTTCTAATACCAGTTGCATTTTGGCCACGATATTTCAAATGAAGTTATGATACAATTATCAAACTCTTCCTTTCTAAAAAAAAGTCATTTCAATCTGTTTTGAATCAGTTGATTTATTGCCACATAATCTCAAATAAAATTATGATGAGTATCAAAACTTTACTTTTCCAAAAACAAAGTCATAGTGTGTGCGCGTGTGTGCGCGTGTGTGCAGTACATGTACTGTACAGTGCTTGCATGTGTCTGTGTGTCCCTGGCCACATTTGTAAACATGTGTCATGAATGTGCGGCAACCCCTATGGGGGCCATCAACCACAATGCGAAGACATCTCCATCAACCTGTCACAAGTCAAGAATGGCCGTTCCAAGACTGCTGTAGAAGATCAAAGGCAAAGGTTCGAGGTCAGTGAAAAAGTGTATGTACAACCTTTACATTATATTCTACTATACTATACTATATTTACTACATTATTCTACATATTTCTCTAAAGGGTGATTAATGGGTGTTTGTGACTTGGAGTAATAACCAGTGGTTCGGTTTTGTGATGTGAACCACTGAATACTCTGTCACAATTGGATTGAAATTACTCAGAGACACCGTTTCTTTTCAGTTGGTTACAAAATATGCTGCGGCACTGAAGGTCTAAAATGTCAGCTTCTGTTTTGTCTTCTATGACAATATTTGTTGGAGCATTATAATCTGAAACGGTTATTTCAAATGACACTGAACAAAAACAAAGTTTGGTCAAGTTCGTGTAATCAAGATCTTTATTGGCAGCTTGATTCTGCTCAAAAACAAATCGTTTTGAGAAGGAAAAAAAGTAATTCACTTGAAGGAAACGGTGTTGTCTGATGTGTTCACATTAAGTGCAAACAAATGTCTTAAAATCGGCGACTCATTTTGTTTTGTTGTTTTGCTTCCTTTCTGTCTCTCGCCAGGACCCACAAGCGATATTTTTACACCAACAATGCTGATGGCGAGTCACAGTGGGATTATCCCCTGGTTGGCAGTTCAGACACAAAGGAGGAGGTGCCACAAGCCACGCCCAAGACAACACCCACCTCATCCATTGTCACCGATGTGACTGTCACCCCAACCCCGTCAACTACGACTCCATTTGCCACTGTTGCTAAGACAACAGCTGGGGCGGCAGCCACAACATCAGTTGTTAGGACAGTAAGCCTGCCAGCCTGGGGAAGTACGGGTAAATTATCAATGATACAGCTTTACTTTTACAAACCACTGGCACTCAAAACTGTAATGCCAAATTTGTTAAGCATGATGGAAATCCATAATTGCTTTGCCAAATATTGATTAGTTTCGGACGACCTTCTCAGTTTTGCCACACCATCCGTGGACAGGGGCGTGAAGCCATTGGTCTAGTCTCGTCGTTCTGTCGGGGGACTTAAAAGAACCCACACACTCGTCGATAAGAGAAGGCTAATGCCAGTGTTGTGGCCTGTAATGTCATTTCTTGTTATAACGAGCCGTTCGGAGGCTAACCTCCGGTCGGGAAAACGCCGCCGCAAATGTCATAAATAAATTAACATATCTGTTCGTTAGTGCTCAGCGGCCAAACCTTACTGGTTATCCCTCACTTACGTGTTCATTTGCTGCTTCATTACCATCTTAATTACCCACGACCAGCTCCCATCTGGCCTCAGTTGGTAGAGTAACGGTGATCTGTTCCGGAGGTCGTGGGTTCGATTCCCGCCGGGGTCAGAGATTTTTTCTCTTTCTCTGTGTGGGCTCATCTCCTTTCTAGGGCTTTCGCTCAGAAGGTATTACTTGGGATTTGGAGAGGACTCTATATTATCACATTCATATCATCATATCTGTTCGTTAGTGCACGGCGGCCAAACCTTACTGGTTATCCCCTCACTTAAAAATAAATATTTGATAAAAAATTGTCAACAGCAATAATTACTGGGATGCCATGCTGACTTCTTTCACTCTTTCACTTCCAGCATGCAGATTAATCAACAGGGCAATTGTTATTTTTCTTTCTTGGTTTATCTTACACTTGTCTCAGGTTGCATCCTAGCCCATCATATGATGATCGTAATGTTGTCATCCTCCTAACGTCTGTTTTGTTGTTGTATTGCAGCCCAAACCGTGTACCCCTCGATACCCTCTGCGTCCCTCCCAGTTCATGGAACCATCCAGGCCCCAGTAATGGACTACACCATGCAGCCGGGACTGCCGATGGTCTCAACCGTGCCTACTGCAGGTTAGAGTTTGTACTGCCACAGGGTTTTCATTAATACAAAAATAAGACTGCATAAGTTATGCAAAAAGCAATTTAAGATGCAAGAAGATTGAACTTCTCTTCATTCCTGCAACACAGAACAACATGGGAGTCAAGGGGGGAATCAGGGGAGGGGCCGACAGGGGCTTAGCCCTTCTTTTGTTGGCAATTTTTGAAACACTTTATAAGCAAAAAAAACTGGAAAAATTGGGGGGGGGGGCGGCTCTTTGCAAAATTTTTCTATAGTATCCGCCCCAGAGAGTTGGGTACATGTATTAACTTGTTAACGGTAAATTTAAAAACCACAAGGCACATTAAGTGGGATGATAATGTTCCTTTTATCAAAAACAGCAGGAAGGCTTTAAAGTAGCCTGCGAAGCTGGCGGGTTTTAAAGGGGGAGAAATGTCAGAAAAAAGCGATTCAATCGTCCCGGCAATTTCACGTTTTGAAACTCAGTTTGTAAGTATTGGAGGGAAATGTCGAAGAGTAAACTTGTGTTGCTATCTCGTAATGATTCTAATCAAAGATATGAAATAACTTAATTTACAACTTTCAACCATGGCAACAATTTCATGATCTACCATTTTCAAGATATTTTCAGAGTTTTATGTTGCGAATTTTCTAAAATACTTGAGTTTATCAGTGAAACTCGTGGAGTTTTAAGTGAACAATATGTGTACAAAGTCTTAACAGGCATTGGAAACTAGGAAATCCAAAGGAAGATGTCATTATTTTGTTAAAGATTTCAAATTTTACACAAAACATTTAAAAACTTTAATTTAAATTCATCTGTATGCCTTGAAAGTGTGAGATCATCTCTTTGGAAGAAAATCCTAGACGATCGGCATTTTGTCACGTGACCTCAGTAAGCCAATCACAGCGCGCTGCCTCGATTTGGCATATGGCATCATCCCAGAAAGCAATTCAGACAAAACATCACACGAGTCGTGATTCTGGAATTTGGACGCCATGTTGAAAAAGCAACCGCGCGCGCAAGTAAATGTGGGATGGTGCCATATGCCAGAATCAGTCCGGCGTGCCTTGCGCGCCTAGTCCGTTCACCTGATCAGTCAAACACCTTTAACTGGAAGTAACGCAAATGAGTGTTCATCTAAAGACGTTGTTTGATAAGTTTTTAGAAGTAATAAGTTTTGTGATTGTTTTGTTATTCGAGTTTTATTTTTGTTCTGAAACTTTTTTTACCAAGAATGCTAATGAAAGCTAACTGCAGATTTTGTAGCTAGCAAAACTTTCCGTTAGACTTGATGAAAGACGACTTCAGTTTTTGTAGCTAGCGAAAACTTTCCGTCAGACTTAATGAAAGACGACTTCAGTTTTTGTAGCTAGTGAAAACTTTCCGTCAGACTTAATGAAAGACGACTTCAGTTTTTGTAGCTAGTGATACTTTCCATCAGACTTGATGAAAGACGACTTCAGTTTTGTAGCTAGCGAAAACTTTCCGTCAGACTTAATGAAAGACACTTCAGTTTTTGTAGCTAGCGAAAACTTTCCGTCAGACTTATCATTCCTTTGCTTGTTCTTGTGCCAGCCATGTACCATAATCCACCCGTGCCAGGGACTGACAGTTCTGTGGAGGCCGTGCCTTTCAGTCTGAAGAAGATAGCAGAGGAACCACCACCCCCTCCCCCAGGTACGTGTTATATGCAGTAACAGTAATAACATTAGTAATTACGAGGTGCGAGGTTAGCGCAGTTGGTAAGATCTCTGATTGCCAATCAGAAGGTTTAGGGTTCAATCCCCGGCTAGGTCGAGGGTTGAACTCTGGGGACCTTCTTTTGCCACATCGCCCGTGGACAGGGACGTTAAGCCATTGGTCTAGTCTCTCGACGTTACACTGGGGGACTTAAAAGAACCTACACACTTAATAATAATATTTCATTTATACTACTTTTTTGTAAGAATATTGCAGCAATGGCTGAGTTACGTGTCTACGTCACTTTTTAATTTAAATTTGTTTGTTTCAAAGTAAGTATAGATATATGAAAACGAAACTATCTAAATTAATAACTGTAACACTAGACAGGGTTCGTACGGGTCATGGAAAACCTGGAAAGTCATGGGATTTCACAGTTCGTTTTCCAGGCCTGGAAAGTCATGAAATTTTGATTCGGGTCATGGAAAGTCATTGAAAATGAAAATTACCGTATAAAACATGGGTTAGTTATTTTAAATGAATGAGACGAAACAGCAACTCGTCAGATTTTATTTACGAAAAGCTAGATTCCAGTGGTATTAGACGTATAGATAAATACACAAACTGTTTTCTCTCTCGAAAAACAGTTTTGATATCAGTATTGTAAAGAAACAGATGGTCAAATTAGGTCGTGGAAAACCGCTAAAGGTCATGGTAAAGTCATGGAAAATCATGGAATTTCACAACGCCGATTGAGTACAAGCCCTGTATTACTGTAGCTCTAGCTGTGCGTCTGTCGAGTTTTGGATGAATTACAAAGTCGAGAGAGCACTCTAGAAGCTCGGTTTTGCTTCGTGCCCCTCAAAAGTTTCTTCAGTTCGTGCTTTCTAATCTGACTGAACTCGATAAGTAACTCAAATGACACACGTAAATATTAAGCATGGACCATTCTTAAACAAGATTAGTAAAACTTGGTGTTTTTTTACAAACTTGTGAGAAAACAAGTTTTGCCGCCCCTAATAAGTGCGCTACTGTTCCGGCACAAGATCGATTCTCTGTCGGCAGTTCAGAGCCGTTTAAAGTTGCCAGAAACTACTCTCAGAATGCAGGAAGTGGTATTTTACAGACCAATTATTTAAAAAAATTCCGGAAAACTCGGACCTTTTGTCTTGGCGCTCGTGATCTTTACTCCAGATTGCTCAGTTCCACCCTCCCCCCTCCAAATATCTTTGCCCTTACTACAACTGTCGATGATATATTTCACCTTTAGCCGATAAGATATGGGAGAAAGTTTTAACAAAGTAAAGTTCACCTGCCATGTTCAAAAAGCAAGAAATAAGAATGTTTCTTTTTAACACGTTGCAACAGTTAATTCCATTAATTGTACTGATTAGATAGTTGACTGTGACAAGACTGACAAATAAGTTCAAAAGTTACATACTGTTTTGCAACGGTAAACATATCAGATAGCAAAAACAGAAAAAAATATGAAATGTAATTAGTATTCAAACACTTGCTGTATTCTAACTCAAAAACAAAAAAGATAATAAGTAATTATTGTTTTCCGTTGTTGTAGTCGGCATTGTACGACTGCGGCTTGATTGAACCGTGCCTTTAGCTAAAATCATGCGGAATTAGTGAAATGTGATTGGTGGAAAACAAATCTGAGAAACGACTGCGCAGTATGAAAACAAAAAGAAAGCAATATTATAATCAGTATGCACACCACTTGCGAGGCTGAAGCCGTTACGGATAGGACTGAGAAAGAAAACGTGTTCTCAAAACCACAGTTTCAAGTATACCGAGAAGGACCAAAGCCACAGTTTCGTATATACTTGATTCGAACGACAATAATACAAAGTGGTCGCCTAGATTTATCTGCTCATAAAAAAGGTTAGTTTGAAATTTAAAGAGTTTGTTGGCTTACAGAAAGACCGACAAAGCGTGCGATAGCAGCTCTGTCT
>JAOBYF010083675.1:0-11890 GCA_025403605.1 Parazoanthus darwini | reverse complement strand
GTAGTAGTAGTAGTAGTAGTAGTAGTAGTAGTAGTAGTAGTAGTAGTAGTAGTAGTAGCAGTAGTAGTAGTAGTAGTTCAATAGGAAGGTAATAGTAGGAAAAAAGTACTGATAGTTAGAGGTGTCCAATCATGGTCAAAATATTTAAATTAATGCAACTATATAACGTTGTTCCAAAAACATTAATTAATATGTAACGAATCTATAGAACTTGTTTTATAAAGAGTCCTCACAGCTCAATGTAGTCCCGTGTGAAATTCTGTATTGTCTTATAAAGAAGTTTTCCATCATCTCTGTACGGGTAAAAGGGAAGCTTTGATTGGTCGTCAACGCCACGTCCCTGAAGACAAAAGAAAAAAAACGTAATCAGTTTGTCTACATTGTTACTATTTATGCAGAGGATCAAATACGATTAGCCGCAAGAGTCCACTTGGCATGTCGTTCTAAGAAAATGAGTTTGGGATACTTTATGTCAGTACAAAAACGATTTGTTGAGGGACACGTAGTCCCAGGTTGTCTGAATTTTAAATCTGTTTTTCTAATGTATATATTATAGGAAATTTATTTCCCCCGGAAACAAAATAAATTTATGCCGCTTGTGACGCGAGTGGTTAATTGGAGCTGTTTCCTGCCATATGCTGTCTCCTATTTCCGTGCATATAGGTAGTCTGGGGGCTTCACTATTTAGGCAGCGCCCTACATGTGAACTACCTCTTTCTACCTTGCTCGCGCTTGGACATCAACTGGAGAAATTCACCCTCCTCCTCCCCTAACCGCCTCTTTCGTAGCGGAAAGCCGATCGTCACTATTCCTCGCTATGCTGAGAAGGAAAGTTTAGGCCGAAAAGACTTCAAGCAAAAAGAAAATTTTGTCTTGTGGCGGTGGAATATGTTTCTATTTTAGCATCAAAATTTTGTTCCGTGCTTATATAAAAGCACACTTAATGGCATGCTGAAAAAAACTAATAACTGCTTTCGGTTTGATTTATAATAAGTAAGTGCTAGTAATGAATTGAAATATATTCCTTAAGTTCCGGCTGTTAAATGTATTTTTGTTCTTCTTACTTTGAGTTCACTTTCAAAATCCAGGTCCTGGAAATTCATTTTTTTGTATTCCCTGTTAAGCATCTTTACTCCATTCTCAGGGTCAATGTTGAGCACTTTGTAAATCGGTCCGTTAAATCCTACAAAAATAATGTAAATGTAATAAATTATTGTGCCTAAATTGTCTATCTAGATGTGATAACCTGCACGTTTTTAATATACCATTATTAGGAAAAATATAAGATATACAAAGGACAGATTTAGGCATTAGGCACTTCCTTGCATGCAAATATTTAAGTTCTTATGAATCACAAAAAGAAAAAAAATGGATTAGAAATACTTAGACGTGGACAAATGAAATGTACATGGAAAAGAGGAAGTGCAAATAAAAATTGTTGTTGTTGTTTTTGTTAGACTTTATAGTTTATTGTTTTGAAAAGTAGTTACGTTCAAACTGTTATCTTCATCCATGACAAAAGAACTACACGTGCTCTGTACTTTCAACAAATCAAGCAGCGTTTTTTGAGCAATTAGTTAGTTTGCAGTGTTGTATTTTTTTGCCTCCTTTGAACTTTAACTTTCGTGGCGTATATCTATTGTATATACAATAATACGTATTAAGTAGTTGCTGTTTTTACAAATTTAGTACATTTGGTTGTCTCAATCCAAGTCCAAGTGAGATTATCGAGAATTTATCTTTTTCGTTCGAAGCATTTACGGGTATCCATTATGATAGTGTGAACAACTCAAGAAATCATAACGTTAGTAAACAGTGAGAAGGGGGAGGGGTGGGAGGTCATGTTGACCCCATTTGCAAAGATGTTCCAGACGGTTTCACATTAAAGTTTGAGTCATCAGTCTCTGCACAACATGACCGTTGTCTTTGCCGCCGCCACGGGCTTAGCAAATTCCTTAAAGTTATTAGAATCATGTATTTACATGCTGTAATAGGAAAAAGATGAGGTAAGGAAAGGAGTATAAGAAAACTTCGATCTAGAACGAAATTTGACAAAAAAATCAAATTACCATGAAATGTTGCCCGGAAAGTATTAATGACGAGTTCATCAAGATAATGTCAAAATATTATGTGTCCTTAGTTGGACTACAGATTTAGCCGTTATATAATTTGTAAAAGAATTCGTTAAAACTTGAATAACAATGGTTTTTGTGAAAAAAAAGCTTTTTGCTCATCTTTCAAATCAAAATTGCACTGTACTTCTTGCAACCAATTTAGTTTTTAGTGACAGAAAATGCCAAAGAAAGAACATCAAAGAAATAAAAAATGATGAATTTTTCAATATATCGTTGTATTTCAGTTATCAGCTCTTGTTATCAGTATAGCAACAAGCAGATAATCACGTGACAAGCCTTGATCGAAAGAACTTATTGAATTCACTCCAAATGTCAAGATGAACGGAGATGACACAATAAAAATTGGGGGGTTTCGCTGAATTCGCCCCATGCCTGTATATGCTTGGCCAAAAGGCCTGTGTAAGTTTAAGTGTTAAGCAATAGAATGGTAGAAAGAAAAAAAAAACAAGAAGCGTTACCATAGAGTTTAAGCTCAAACAGCTTGTTCGTTTCTAGTGTTGCTCTCGTGTGATGACGTAGCATCTGGTATAAAGGATGGAAGTCTGAAAAGTATTTCTCCACCAGTGTACAGATAGCATCGATATACAAATGGTTCTTTAGTCGCTTGTGAACCAGATGGAGCACGTTCATGTCCGCCCTTTGCACCAGCGACTTAGCAAAGAACCAGTCCTTGCCATCATTTGGGCTGTTGAAGAAGAAAGTGGAAATACAGAATTTCAACAATTTTTAGTTTATAATTTTTATTTCTTTGTGTGTCTGGGTTTGTCTGTCCGCTTGTTTCAGTTAAGCACAGCTTCAATGTAAGTAAGTTCTTCTTCTACAATTATTTCAAAACTGAGCAAGTTCGAAACTCCCGCTGGCTGATATAACAAACACAAAGCAACCAGCTTCTGCATCTTACATAATAAGATAAATTGATTAAAATGCTGGATTAAGCTACTATAAAGTACCAAAAGTAATTGAGCAAAGCACGGTCTTGTTTCGTGCTAACTTAATTTTCGGCCATTTTGCGCACTTTATCAAAATAAGCAATTTTAGGGAAATCTATCAGTTTTGACATTTGTGGCAAATTGGGACCAACTAAATGGAATCGTTTTAATATAGCCAATACATGTCTTAGCTTCTTAGAGTAGAATTTATGAAACTTCCACAACAACACGCAACGAGAGCACAAAACAGGTGTTTACGGCTTTGTTGAAAGCTGAATCAAACTTTAGTAATCTGATTGCTAGTTTTCAGGGCCTGATATATTTATTGTTGTAACACTACGTCTTAAACAAACCAAATTTGTTGTACAAACCTGTAGACTTTTGAATTAGGTTTGTAGTCTGACTGAATAGCAACAGGAAGCAGACGTTTTATTCCTGCTTCCGTTTCAACGACAGCAAACAAAGCCAGAGGTGCAGTCAATTGAAGCACACTGTTCGTGAACTTAGCATCTTTCTTTAGGAAACTGTTGGGTGCCTTTATCCCCTCTAGTTCTGGATATTGAGCAAGGTAGATCTCACCAGCTTCAAGTACCTTGATAAAGTAAATACTATTGTTTAGTTGCATTATTTTTGTTTAATCGTTAATATATTATTTCATTATTGTTTAATCTGGGTACATGGGGAGAGTTATATGCTATCAACTTATAACTGGTAGAACTGGCAAAGAGTGCGTAATGTTTAAAATATTTTTTTTCTGCAGTACTCTCTTTTTTTTATTAAGAACCAGTAACATTTTGCTCAGGCTCGATATCTTATTTTTTTGGCAACTTTAGCCTTTAAATTTTCCATATGGGGTTAAACTTGCTTAGAATTTGGTAAGCCGCTTCTTCGCAGTGTTTCACAAAAAATTTGAAGTGCCTTTTGTTAGCAAAACTATTTTTAAACGGCATGGGTGCGTTATCAGAGAGCTGAAAACTGTAAGACTACTTCAACATTGTTCACTTGCAATAACTTTTGATTCAGTCTCAGTTTGTTCGTATTTTGCTCCTATTTTTAGGGAAGCTCAGTCTCTATGTTCTTTTTAAATTTGTTTTTAACTAAAAAAGAGGGTAATTTAGTTTATTTGGCGTTTTAAACGGCATCTCGCAAGCTTGAAACCTAACATGGAATATCAAAGTGCAATTAACGACGAAGAGAACAGCCTAACTTGCCATGCGGAGAAGAACTTACGATGAAGGTTGGCATCAGTTAGAAATATATTGACAGTCAATCATTTATTAAAACGAGTTTACTTTGAAGTCAAAAGCACAGAAATAAGAAAAACCTAAAAACCTTTGTTGGTTAATATAAACAATGGCACAGATTACTAGTGTACATGTTTAAAAACACTACTTCAAGTTTTTAGAGCTATATTGTTTCGGCGAGCAAGAATGAATTTTCTAACTTCAAGTTTCTTTTTTCGCGTCTACAGGAACAATCTTTATCAGATTTGTTTCGTGTAGTTTGAGTTATTATGTAAATCAATCTATCAACTCACCTTTTCCACGGCACCTTCATCATTAGAATTCATTGCCTGTAGAAAAGCTTTCCTCCAGTCAAAATCTTTGTTCATTTTCATCTGCAGAGTATTCCAGTCAATTCCAACGTCCTCTGAGTTCGATAAAACAAAATGTATCATAAAACATAATTTCCCCATCAAATTATTTATCAGAGCACATTCAGTTACAAGGTTCTTGTCAGATTCTTAATTCCGAATAGATTGCAGCGTAAGTCGTTAACATCATTATTCTATTTCAAAGCGAAAAACCAAAGTAAATTGACGACTGGCGGCTTCATGATACACCATATTTAAAAAAATTAAGGTGGCGCCAAAACTTCTTGACAGAAATTTTTGAAAATTTCCTTAAGTGTGCGCTTTGATGTGAAAACAATTATTACGAAATAAAAAAGGAAGTTCACCGACTAGTTTTTGTGCAAAATGCAATCAAATGTTAAAAATAGGGTGTGTTTGAGCCCTGACAAATTGCCATGGAAACATAGTTTCCCGTGTTAGTACAAGGATTGATAAGCTAAGACGTCGTTGTAACACCAGCTAACAAAAATTGGTATGAACCCATCATGATGTTTGGGAAAGCCTTTCATAAAGTTCAGTGGCACAGCAAAATGGAAAACGGGTTGGAGCCACCTTAAAAAGGAAAAGGATATGACTTGGGGATAGAACAGAAATAAAAGGGAAATCTATATATTAAAAAGAAATACGTAATGTGCTGTTACTTAATGTAAAAGCCCATTTCCGAATTATGCTCCACTGCTCATAAATAAAACCTTCAAAACAAGGCTGGGTGCTCACTTTTCATACATTTGTTGTATTTTGAGCACTTTGCCTTGACTCGATGCTTTTGTTTGTTGGCAGTGGAGTGTAATTCAGAAATGGGCTATTTAGAAACCTGTCTCCAAGAAGCTGTATTCTGTAATCAGGAGTGATTCAGTCTCGACTGACAGTTTACAACTAACAGTGTAGAGAGGGGAAAATCAGAACTTCACAAAAAGATTTAATGGGTGCCAGTGCTCTAAAAATTTGCCAAAGTTGGAAGGGGGTGAGGTGGGGCAGCTCTGCCAGCTCCCTTTCCAACCCTGATAGTTATCCATATCCATATACCTGTCCAGATTGGAGAAGTCTCCAGTAAATTATAGAGTCAACAATGAAGTTTGAGTTACATGTATTTAAGCTTTTTTTTAAAATTTTAATGATTTTTGTTGTGTGTGTGTATATATATATATATATTATACTTTGTTTCACAAACATCATCATGACCATTTTACACAGCTGATAGTACAGTCCCCACTTGTCAGACTTACCCTAGCATGGGAGGTGAAACTTTGTCGATTTATCTTGTACTTTTTTGCTGTTGAAGGCCAAACTGCTGGTGCAGTGCCGCAAGTGGGCTTTGCCCCTTCTGGTGGACAGCAACCTGGATATCCACCTCAGCAACCAGGATATCCACCTCAGCAACCAGGATATCCACCTCAGCAACCTGGATATCCACCTCAGCAACCAGGATATGGTGGGCCACCTCCTGCAGCACAAGGAATGCCCCCTGTCATGTCCACCCCACAAAATGCTCCTCCATTACAGCAGGCACCTCCACAAGGTACTGTAAGGCCCCCTCTACAACAAAAGGGATACCCCTATTGGGTGCACCCCATAGAATGTTCCCCCATTACAGCAGGCACCTCGATACATGTACATGTAGAAAAGAACCGGAATGTACAATTGAAAATAATAATTGATAAAAATATGCAAGAGTTGATTTTTCTGCCCAAACAGATAATTTAATTAGGGTAGGAAGGTTCTGGATACAATAAATGTAAGCCTACATTGTACATTTCATGTAGCATTATGTGTTTCAATGAAATTTCGAGATGTGAAATGATGTCAAATAAAATTTACAATACAGGACAGCCTACATGGGACGTCCCAAACCAGGATCTGGATGAGAACCCAAATGCTGCCCCTCCTGCTCCTAGTGCTCCACCACCAGACATGTTCAGTCAGTTTTCTGGTTATGAAAATACTTCTTTTGGTAAGTTGTGGATATTGATGCTGTGTCTAAAATTAAACTATAAGTTCTGTATATTTTATTTTATTAATGGTTTTAATGTGCAGGGCAAAATTACTCAGTGCTGATTGACTAAGAGTGAAGGCATTTTTCTTTATTTATGACAAAATTACCTCGCTGCAATTGGACACAGGTTTCCTGGCAACACTTGGCAACATCATTGTTTTTGCAAAATTGCATCTCGTTTTGCAACAGTCCATGAAAACATTGGCACTCAAAATGTAATGTGAGTCAGTTGTGTTGTTTCATTGCTGTCAACTTTTAGTGAACAAAAGAAATATATTTTATAAATAAACTCCTTCACATAGGTTCAATTTGATTGACACTGTTTGCTTCAGTTTTATTGGCTTTGCAGTCAATATGTGCACTGAATTTTGCCCTTTTATATCACAAAGATGTAATCACATGACTTCATTGTAAAATTTGGGATTAATTTCACTTGTGTTTTCATTTTTTTTTCAAATTGCCCTCGTTGAAGATGGCTCTGACTGGCAATTTTGGAAAAATTTGAAAACACTTGTGAAATTAACTCCAAATCTTACTCGGCCCCATGTGATTACCTATACTTGATTGAATATAAATTACATATCTCCACATTCCCATGCATTTTAACAGCAATGTTTTATTTATTTATTAATTTTCAGGACAAGCATATATGCCACCACCACCGCCATATCAGCCACCAGAGCCACCACCACACCCAGAACAAGTTTTCAAACAGTGAGTTACAAAGTTAACAGCATACTGTTCAAGTATAATATTTACAGTGCACCATATTGTAGTTTTGTGTTAGTCAGAGAGTTTGTTTACTTACAGCATATCCATTTTACTTGTGGTAAAAATTAGTGACCAGTCTATAAAATCCACACTGTTATTTCAGGCCTTGGCAATATTATGGTCACTGATTGATTAACAAAGTTTTGATCAAGCATGTGTCATCTAGAGTTGTCATTGCTACTGTTCATGAATAAATTAGTAAATGAAAATTTTACTGTGTTTAGAATTCAAGGTCCTACAACTCAATAATTCCTTTTTTATTTTAATTGTAATGTATTGTGTACAGATGTATACACTATTTTGGTTAAAATGCTTGTTTTGTCCGCATTTCTTTAGGAAGGATTACATTTTTGTGATTATCTACATGTACAGTACATCTGTTCAAGAGTGTGGGGAAGGCTTTAAAAATTTGCCACATTCTGAAATACAGTCATGTAGCCTTTAAAATTTTTAACATGTTACTTAACCTGGCAGTATACTTTGCCCAGGGGGCTTCTTTACAAAACTTTAAGTTAATTTGAGCCTGTTTCTCAATTATTTTTTTTTTGTGATGGAAATAAGAAGAATTTTTTGTTTTTGGCTAAAATGTAGTCTAGAGTTTTTTAGTTCTAACTTACGTTAATTATGCATGGGCTTTTGGTGTTAATCTGGCAGAGCCACATCTATCACTGAGGATCAAGCTCGCGATGCACTCCTTAACTTTGTTGGTGAACACTGTTGCTATGGCAAAGGAGCTGCAAGGGATATGGAGTTTACTGGAATTCAGCCATCCAGTGCTTACCATGTGAGTAAAACCTGCTAGACAGTGCG
Source organism: Parazoanthus darwini (assembly GCA_025403605.1). NCBI lineage: Eukaryota > Metazoa > Cnidaria > Anthozoa > Zoantharia > Parazoanthidae > Parazoanthus > Parazoanthus darwini. The sequence goes on along the minus strand of JAOBYF010083675.1, from coordinate 3,619 downwards.
TCTCTGCTTCTGTGGGCTGTGTGAACAGTTTCAAAGTATTGCAAATCTATCTTGTTTAATAGGCATTAAAGTAAGTTGTGGTTTCCGACATACTCTAACTGCTGTTCAGCAGTATACAGTACAGTATATTATTGCTGGCTGGTGTTTATATATATAGTATCTTACTTAAGTGTACAGCTGCACCTGTTTGTAGTGTATAGTAAAGTATTTTCAATTATAATTACTGCAACAGTGTTTTATCTGACCTCTTGTCAATAGAAGTGGTACATTCGATAGCCTTACTGAATGTACTTGTGAAAAAGTCAAACACAAGTATACAAGTTGTAATTAATGAAAATATGAAATTCTATTGCCTGGTAAACTAAGGCTTTAATCAGCTGTTAAAATCCCTTACACAAACGGAACTGCAGTCTGAAAAACTTTTTAAAAGTCATTTATCATATTGAGGGCTCATAAGCTTCTGACAACCCAAACTACAGTGTACCGCACATATTCTGTAACAAAGTGAACTGGCTATTAAAACTTTGATGCAAGTTAGAAATGTGGGGCACATTCTTAACATACAATGTACACTCAGGTTTACAGTTGAATCATTGTTGCTTAATATTATTTTCTTGTGCTGTTTTCTTTCAGTACTCTTTGTCAAGTTTCTGTGAAGGGAGGCAGACATCATACAAATATGAGCCATACAGAGGTAGATTATGCCTTTATGAGAGTCAGACTTTTGGATTGTGTGGGTGTTTGGAGGGAGGGGAGGCACTCAATACAGGTTGGAACTTGATAATATTTACCTCCAGGGCTGTAGCATGCCTTGGAAAACTGGGGGGCACTGCTGAGAGCCAAAGGTGCAAGCCTTCAAGGGAAGTCTGGGAGCATGCTCCCCCAGGAAATTTTGAAAATTACAATGTAGCTTGTCTAAAACGTGTTTCCTGGTATTTAAATAATACTTAAATTAAAATCAGAGTGTCTAAAACTAGTACATACTTCCAATTCTTTTCAGACTTGGGGCAATTTGCTGAACTTGACATATTTGCAGGGAAAAAATGTGGTGGCATGGCCCCCTCAGCCCCTCCCCTTGCTATGGCCCTGACATCTTAAGCTTTTATTTAAAAAAATCTTCAGTCCCTTGTATTTATGTACATGTACCAAGTTTATCAACACCTACTTCTGCATACAATACATCATTTTATTCCTTTTAATGTTGAGCATCCATTCCAAACATTGCAATGAAATATAAAGTTCTTACAACTTTTGTGTGCATACATGTATTTATAGAAAATGTATAGATACAAGTAGTGAGAATTTAGCTACTCATCATTTGATACTTAACAGGCATAATAAGTTATGGGTCTAGGGTCTTAACATTATTTTTATCAGGAGACTTGAAAAACCAATTGAAAGCTCTTTTTGAAAAGAATAGGGGAGTCCCATTGTTTTGGTCTGTACTGGGGGCAAAACATAATTTTTCAGAAAGATAATATCATTGCGAGCCTCTGCTAGCAGTCTGGCAGATACCCTTAAATACTAATCACTGAAGTATTCAGACATTTGGTGTGAAGAGGCTGCTGAAAAGCTCATGACGAGCACTTCAAATGTATTTAAATATACTTGTGTATTCATCTGACAGTAATTACTGCTTCTGATCTTGCCGCAGGACAGCCAATAGATGGACCTAACAATGGTCCAGCCCCTCAGCCCTGGTCGATACAAGCACAGCCTTCCAAGATGTTTCACAATTCCGAAGTGAAGATTGAAGTGCCTCATACTGCAGTTGTGAAGGTAATCTGGTCTCTGGATTACTTGTACTTTATTTAACTAAAATAATTTTGCAACACCTTTTTTGCTCTTTGCAATGAGAAGAAGAGTTTGAAAACTTGATGTCATAGAAAGACTTGTATTTTCATTTTGCAAAAATTGATATCATCAGGAATAAAATATTGTTTTCTAGTTTTAACTCCACTTGCCTGCTAAGCTTCAACAACCAACCAACCCCTGTTAATATTCTTGAATTGAACTGAATTGAATGATATATTTTGTCGTTCGACATTTAAGCGTTAAGGAATTTTAGTGGTTTAATTTAAAAAAACAGTAGACCTTTTTTCACTTGTTTTATTAAAAATTTGTGAGGCAAATAAAATGAAAAAGCTGAACCATAAATGAGCATGTAACTTGAAAATCAGATCCACATTGTTGGAGAAGCTGTGTCATGTACAGGTAATGCTCAAAAGAGTGTTTGATCACATACCAAACACTTTGACCTCGAAACGTGTGCTGATTATGTCTTTTTCAGTTTCAGTTTTTTTCAGTTCAGTTCTTAAGTTTGATATGTGATCAAAGATGCCTTGTTTAATACATTACATCTCAGCAGTATAAACTCTTCTAGAGCTCGAATTGAAATTACTTAAGAAAATATTTAATAGTTTTGAACACTGATTATATTTTACATTTTATTTTATAACCCAGGAATACGTTTTTAGACATTCAAGCTAATTTTCAAAATTTCCTGGGGGAGCATGCCCCCGGACCCCCCTAGAAGGCTCGTACCTTCGGCTAACAGCGGTGCCCCCCAGTTTGCCAGGGCTTGCTACAGCCCTGTGTTAATATGTGTAGTAGATAAAATGAAAATATCGATAATGTTGTTTACAGAAACAATTTGCTTTCGTTTGCAGCCTTGTCATGATTGTATGGCCATGGGGTACAAACGCTGCTACCACTGTCATGGGAGGGGACGGGTAAGTGGTAAATTGGTCTTGATCAGTGTGAACAACCTGTGCTCTTGGCTGTACTTGTTAACCCTTTAAGCCCAAGCCAGAGGAGCTAATTAGAGAGGGAGACTTAAAACTCGTTGACAGACAAAGAAAGAATTACACGTCTATTAAATTTGAAATGTCGCGCAGTAGGATCTCTCTCTGGCGTTTTATATCGAACACAATTCAAAAACTGAGGTTGGAAATATCGAAAACAGAGTTAAAATGTATTTTAACACAGTATGTCCACAGTTTTAACACTTACAGGTGAGCTAGAAAGGGGAAGGGGGTTAAATAAACGCTCGATTGCAAACAGTGTGTTAGTTCTCGCTTACAAAGACGATTTTCCAAAAATGGTGTACACAACCAGTTAGAGAATTGTACAAGATTTCCAGTCAGATACAGGTTTATTTATCTACATACATTTCCCTGTACGGCCACCCCTCTCTGTAAGGATTATTGGCCGTCCATAACACCGGCATTAGCCTACTCCAATCAACGAGTGTGTAGAACGTCGAGAGACTAGACCAATAACTTAATGTCCCTGTTCACGGACAATACTGTGGCGAAAAGAAGGTCGTCCAAAAGGTAACCCTCTACCAGGCCGGGGATTGAACCTGCCGGGTCAGAGATTTTACCAACTGCGCTAACCTGGGTAACTGGGCATGTTAATAGGTCTACGAACTGGTAGCTGAAAATCCCGCTCAAGGTGTACAGTAACCACTGAGTCCCATTATTACCATAAACGCAAAGAGTAATTACAAACCAATAATAGTAATGATGTTGATGATGATGATAATACTACTACTACTACTACTACTACTACTACTACTACTACTACTACTACTACTACTACTACTACTACTACTACT
>JAOBYF010083564.1:0-11893 GCA_025403605.1 Parazoanthus darwini | reverse complement strand
ATCAAAATCAAGAACGCGCTAATTTTATCCGCTGGATGGGGATTTATCCACTGGACAAATCCACTCTTCGTACAAACGGGCCGTGATGTATAAAACCAACATGGAAGATTATAGCTCAGAATCATGTGTTGGCAGATGGTTAATAAGTTGAAGACAGTTTTCGCGCATTCTTACAGAATGATAAATTTGCGATCAGCTACTGTGAGGTACCTATGCTGGATGAGCTCTAACATCTCCAAACAGACTCTTCACCTGCTTGTTAACGCTTTGCAAACGCTACAAATGGAAAGAGCTGGTCAAAGTTATTATACAGGTTGGCAAGTACCGAAAATTTGGGAAACTGAAAACTGTGAAACAGAAAGCTAACAGAAATTGTGTGGGAATTTTGCATGGGAAAGACATTCATACCCTTCCGGCCTGGTCCAATGCAAGTTCTCATAGATTGTTTTTTTTTAAATTTCTGTTTACATATATTTTTGTTTTCAAAAACCTCAGTGTCACAAGTTTCAATACAAAAACCAAGTTTTTGGTATATTCAAACTTTGGCCTGCTCTTTCCCGGCGGCGTTTACAGAATGTTAACAGCTTTTCAAAAGACCAGAGCCTCGTGTTGATGTCTTTTGATTCCTGAAGGCTGAGTTTTTATATATCGAAACTGGTCTATTGAATCAAAATAAGTTAAGCGCGAGAAGTGTCTATTGAGTGAAGTGGACTTGAGAGGCAAAGGGTGAAAACCTAACGTAGATAAAGATCTAATTGACTCACTAAAAAGAAAATCAACAAATGGAACTCTAGGAACTTGATACACCGTTAATCGTAAGTCTTTGATTCCTTTGTCTGGTACAGGTCAACAATCAAAATCGTTCGAAATTGTCAACACTGGTAAACCGCTGTGTGTCTGTGAAAAATGTGGCAGAGGTTTCCGAACAATATTTTGCCTGAAGAAACATCTGAGAACACACATGGAGAGGCCATTCCATTGTAGGCAATGTAAGAAAGCCTGTAAACGGCTTAGTGACTTGCAGAGCCATTCCCGCTCTCACACAGGAGAGCGGCCGTATGTGTGTTCTTATTGCGGGAACTGCTTTTATCGACCTGATCACCTCAGAAGGCACGTGCGCATACATACCAAAGAACACCCATACCACTGTCAGCACTGTGGAAAAACGTTTTCCGATGCAAGTAATCTGAAAGGTCACCTCCGCCGTTCTCACCATGGGAACAAGGTTTGTGAACGTGTCTTTACGGTATTTTTTCTCTTTTTTGTAGAACGGACCTTGTATAAGGGTCCTTTTGTAAAATGTTCTTCTATAGCATGTACATTATAAAATAGAGATTTTTTAAATCAAATTAAAATATGCTTAGTAAGACGTGTCAGAGTAACGAAGTCCTGCGCATGCGTGTGAGGTGGTAAGAAAAAAAGCTGACCAAATTTCCAAGATGGCCGTTATGAAATCCAACTTTTGGAATATAAGTATGAAGTGTGTAACTTAGTTTTTCGACCAAAAATTTTTGCGACTTACCTTTCACAGTGGACGAAGCAGGTGAGCAAACCTGGCGTGATAAAACCCCTAACTTTTATAAATTTCTCTTGCTTTTTGCAAGTTCGTGAGCTTGTTTGGCGTTTTGCTAACAGGCCGCTTAGCAACATATGCGAGCGTGAAATGCAGTGCTGGACTGAGAAAATTCTGGTGCAGTAATTATACTTCGGACCAAAGAGCTTTAGTATATAATGGTACATGTAAAACTTAATTCATTTCTGGATTCATTGTTGGTGGTAAACAGTCTCTTTATCACTTTCGTCAAAGGTTGTCAGGATTGTATTCGCCAAAGATTTCACTGCTGTACATTGCATGACTCCTCTGTATTGATTAGTAAAATGCCCTTCTCTTAGATAGGATACAAGATAACTAAAGATACGTTGTTCACTAAAATCCTTGTGCAGTGCTGAGTCACATCTAGTTGACATTTGTTTTATTTTCATCATGTGAGAATTTTGAAAAATTTTTCGTTTACGAAGTTTTATCAGTTTGCGAATACTCTAAGAATTCGCTGTAAATTTACAAGTCCACTGAAAATTAAGGTTTCTGGGCAACTACCCACCTACCGTCCCTAAGGTTGGGATTATAGTCAAGGGTGGGATTAGGTATACAATGTAGCTGAAGGTGTAGGGGAGGGGTAAGTGGGTCATTTCCCAGAAACGTCCATTGCTGTTATTCGTCAGTTTGACCCAATGATGTCCTCGCCTAGCATGTAAAGGTTCTTTTCTTTTAAAACGGTCTGCTCACAGCTAAGAACAATATAGTTACTAGTGAATGGCTTAAGGTCCTCTGTAAAAGCAACACATTCTTACGCCGAAGTTTTTCACACGTTGCACTGTCATTGATATTGAATGGAACTGATACGGCAACCATTACATGTTTGTATGTACATGGACCTTCTTTGAGGAGGGGGGGGAAGGTATCACAGATCAAAGCAATGCTGCAAATGTTAATTTTGTTTGACGTGTAAATCAGATGTACATGTAATTGTTAGCTTCTACCAATTGATACATGATTTGGACAGTGTATCGTGAAGCGCGTTCTTGAAGTTACTGTCTGCAAAGCACGTATTACTTTTTCCCGTCCAAGAAGCAGTGTAAGCAGGAAAGGCACCTTTCTTGCAAAATTAGCATCTGCAGCGTTGCCTTGAGGAATAATTTTTGGGATCATTGCTAGTTCTCTCTGTTACTTCTGGAAGGGCGAATTCCACGACCTCACAGTACAACAGTTTTTTTAAAGCAATACAAAATTTTATTATTAAATGAAAGTTTGTGCTGCTCCGGGTCTCAAAGCGTCATATAATTTTTAAAAGTCTTTGTTGAATTACTTTATAATGAGGCGGAATGTGGTCGAACAAAATCAGTTTACCTCTTTGATACCTGGAGCGAGCATAAAAACTTGTTTTAACTAAAAATAAAATGGTTAACTATTGTTGTGTTGTACTCATTACAGAGTACTCCTGGTGGTGCCGTTGCAGTCGCTAGTGCCAGGACCAACTCTGCACGCCTACCCACGGACAGTAATAGTTTTACGTCATTTGACCAACCGAACACGACAGTGGTGGAACACCCCAGCGAACTCACAAGTGCTGGCGTTAGTCACACAGAGGGAGACACTTTTCAGGAGCAAGATGGTAAACAAAATTACTTTGATTATTAATCGGTTGAATTTACCAGCCAACATTGGGTTGGAATGGTATCATACAACACTTTAATTTGCACGTGCATGGCGACTTTCGTGATTAATGGAACGTATATAACAGTTTAACGAGATCTCGTGGGTTACAATACATAGTAATCACGGAACAGTGGTTTACATTTAAGAATAGATTAGCGATAGCAGTTAATAAAAAGCCCTCAGGTTAGCGATGATGCTGTTGTTATACCACCCTCGTTCCCAATCCCTTCCCTGGTTGGGTCTGGTCACGTGGCACCCAGATTCTGGGTGGCAACAAATAAAATAAATGCACACGTGCGTTTGTTTTGACCGATGAAAATATTTTTTTCATCTCTCAGTCTCAGCCTGGCTAAATGAGCACAGAAATAAATTTTAAGCACCTTTCATTTCTTAACACCCAGAATGTGGGTGCCACGTGACCAGACCGAACTAGGGTATTTCTTTTGGGAGAGGAAAGAGCCTGGGAACGAGATTGTTGTTATACCTCTAATGTGCACATCTCTCACAAAGCTAATACGGATATTTCCACCACTGTCGTTATCACACTAGTATCACTCCACATTGCTGTCACATCACTATCAGATACTCACTATTTAAACAAGGTATCGTCAGAGATCCGCAAACCATTTGTTGCTTCAGTCATCTACAGTACGTTTTTCGTTACTCGCACGCTAATATACAATATTAGATATATAAGTAGATTATATAAGTAGATTTTCCTGTAACTCTGAGAACTTTTCACACTTTCGCGATCTTCAGACAGCCTAAAAAAGAATAAAGTCTGTCTGAAGATCGCGAATGCGTGAAACTCGGAGTTACAGGAAAATCTATGCGTCATCTTTAAATCTACTTATATAAATATACATCAGAAAATTTATCGTACCCTTTCATTTGTTAGAGTAGAAGGTTTCTTAGAGTAGTATACAGCAATTTAACTATTCCCAAAGCAATTTAGCGATGAATTCAAAAAGGATATGTTTTTAATCGTCTTATACACGTTGCTTTACCCAATATTTCAGTCAACTTGACTGTCTTCTGTTTTTTGACCAGGTACTGTACCATCCTCCTGTGTCACAATCAGGTTGTACTCCGCTGGTCTAGGAGACTATTTCCAGGAATGCTCAGTGGGCAAGCAGCTTTACCAATGCCAGTACTGCAGCTTGTGGTTTGATTCTACCGGATCACTCAAGACACATCTTCAGCTAAATCACCACAAGAGATTTTCCTGTCATAGCAAATACAGCAGATATTTTCAATCAGCTGAAGAACGACGGAGAGACTCGAAGTTAACACAGTGTGATAGACGGCGCATATTTTATTGCAGCTTTTGTGAGAAGGTGTTTCATCGCGCTGATCATCTGCGCAGGCATAATCGTCTACACACTGGTGAGAAACCTTATCAGTGTAGAGTCTGTGGCAAGAGATTCTCAGATGCCAGTAACATGAAAAGTCATCAACGTTCCCACGAAGACCAGGTTTGTATCTGTCACGTGACTGCTTCAGGGAAAGGCTTGAGCTGATGCTAAACTGACTCCACTTTATTTGTGGTTGTGCTTCAAAACCTTAACTAAAGTGTGCGAAAACACTTCTGTAAAAAGCGCCAGTACAGTTCTAAGCTCTAGGTCTCTTTACTGAACTAGAATCGGTTTCATTATTTACAGACAAGGTAAATTGTTAAATCATAATATTAATGATGATAATGATAATAATGTTGAAACATTTAAACAACGCTTTTACAGATTAACTATATGAGCGCTTTATAATGATCTAAAGTAAAGTAGGCCAATAAAATACGTTATATTAATTATTGTAAAATACTAGAAAAAAACATATTATAGGTTGTAAGTGAGTTTGAAAAGGTGCATCTTGAGCCTGGATTTAAAACATAACAAACTATTGAGTTTGTCGTTATTACTGTATAATATTAAAGAGGTTAAAAACTTGGATTCGGCAAAAGCAAAAGTTATCCTTGTAAAATAACAACTTCTTGATTAGTAGCGGTGAAGTCAAAGTTTAGCTTGCATTGTTAAAAAAATAATGCTGACCGCAATGTGAGGACTGTAAATCAATCCATTGAATCCATGAAAAGAATGTGCTGAGTGAACGCGCAGTGGATTTTCTTCACTCATCTGCAACAGAAGTCGGCGCCAATCCAATATGATTCGATTTCGTTCGTTTTTCATGTTTGGAACTGCTAGCTTCAGTTCATGACGGTTGTTTTGTTCCATCCCCTTGCAAGAGTAACATTTTGAAGTCAAAACGATGTTTGTGAGTCTCTAAAATAACATGTTATTTTCATGCAACTGAGTAAAAGTCTTCACACGATAGGTGCAAAGAAGAATTAACCACATGACCATATTCGGTGTGATAACTTTGGGAGAACTCATCGTTTTACTAATAATTAATACTTTCTTTTCAGCCGAGCCGAAATGGAAGCTTCCAAGTGAGTACAGAAACCCAACCCATTGGTCTGCTGCCAGACGACAGAGAGATGCAATGCTGTAGTGAAATGGGTTCAACTCTTACTAATGATACCGGTAATAAAAATCATCATCATCATCATCATCATCATCATCATCACAACAATAACAATAATAGTAATAGCAGTTAAAAATAATAACAATAACAGTTGAAAGGGTCTTAATTCATCTTAATTTTGTCCTAATAGTCCTATAAGGACTTTTAACATTTGATTATGGCTATAAATTTAAATTTATACTATTCTCTTTCAATTTACTAAACAACTCAGTATGGCATAAACAAACTCGGTGACATTGGTATTTCAAGGGATAGGATTGGTTTGCTATCTCTGGCTATTGGACAATGCCTAAGTCCCGGGAGGTGGATATTTTGCGGAGTGAAACAATAGCCAGCGTAAGTTCCTACAGGGGAGACAAACCTTGCAAGTGCAAGATAATTCTATTCCTAACAGTACAAAGAAAGCTACAAAGTTCGGAATGTTCGAAAGTTTTCAGAGGTAAACAATGTTTTGATATACAATTATTCCGAAGATTGGCCAGGCTCGGCCAGGGTTACGTTTTCAAAACAACATTATATGATTGTTTTATTTTACCGTACACGTGATCACAATCCTGTCAGCTCAAAACCCCAATACCGTCACATTAGGACAGTTACAGGCCATAAATAGGATAAAAGCCTCTATCCGTACATGATCGCTCAATTGGGCAGTTTGCCAACATGCCTTCTGCCATCACACCTTTCTCAATCCTGATCGCCAAGCTCCGCTGATGCCTCTTTTCTTGAACAACAACTTCCCTTCCACCGTTCCTTCTCAACATCCCATCCATGCAAGTAAGCTCAACTTGAGCAAAACGTCTCGATTCAAAAAAATCGGAATGTCGAAAATTGTTTTGATTTCCAACAGCAAGCACATGGCATGATATTGTCGCGTCGAGGAAACTTCGCAAAATGTTCTTTCAATTTCTTACTTGAGTAAACTGCAGCCGCCTTCATGGAACTATTTAAAGGCGTTTATAACTTGAACAGCAATTTTGACCTGTCAGCTTTAAGAGACACTGTTGAGAATTGTCTTTCAAAGTTCATTTTGCAGAGCCTACTTTGTGTAAACTGTAAGTAAATGAAACTGATTTTATGCATAAACTGCGCAGGGAAATGAGGCAGCCAACTCCGAACGCATGCCCATTAATGTGAATACGTTGGGAGAAATTAAAAGCGATCATACTGAAAATTCTTGTTTACTTTTTTCTCTGTCTTGTGTTGTCACCGACTTTATGTATGCTAATACAAAGATTCTCTTCAATCTCGGTGAACAGTGGCTTTTAGAATATTCACCTCCATGCTTCGAATGTCGGTGGATGTTCTGCCATAGATTACCAGTACTATAATTAGACATTGAAAAGCCCAAGGGGTGTGTTTGACAAAGCTTATTTATTATTTTAAACTTATCTATATTATTTACTTACTTAATTATTATCATTTATTTTAAAATGATTTAATTATTTTAATTTATTTCTATATTTATTTTTTTAAATGCTGCGTCGTCCGTAAAACCAGGCTTTTCCAAGTACTATGTGTCGTTTTGATCAACAAAGGTTGATATGGTATAATTTTCGCCGTAAGGTTTGGTGTTAAGCTTACATTTCGAGTGTTAGCCCTTCGTCAGAGCAAACTGAGGGATAGAATCAGATTAGTGTTGTATTAATTTACGTGGATAGAAAAGTCAGGCCGTGTATTGGTTGGAATTTGTTGCATTAGATTGGTCGAGAAATGTCTGAAATTAGGTGAATGAAAACCGTTCATTTGATGTCCTGGGGAGCTACTGTCCCCAGTTTGAAAATGAGTGTTTGTTCTTTCCTTTTGCAAGTCTCAAGTTTTCCAAGAGACCCTACTCATAAATGGTGGCTATTTTCATGTTCTTTTGTCTGTATTCAAATTAGCCCAACTGGCCTCGTTCTTAAGTCAAAAAATCAAACGAATATATTAACCTGAACGAGGCTAGGTAGGCTAATTTAAATACAGACAAAAGAATATTAAAACAGCAGCCATTTCTGAATAGGGTCTAATACTATTACTTTTCTCTTCTAGGATCAGCGCCATCGGACCAACCACAACATATACCTTTTGACACAGACGAAATACTGTACAAATGTGGACGCTGCAGCAAATCCTTTACAAATACAAATGCGCTCGAATACCATCTGTTATATGATAAGCACTCCGCATTTTCCTGTCACAGGTGTGCCAAACCTTTTCAAGTTATGAATAGTTATGTGAACCATTCGTGCTTGCTGACAGCGAAGAAGAGGTCACGCGTCTGTAGCTACTGTGGCAAGGCGTTTGCACTTGCAGATAACCTTACGAGGCACCTCCAAATGCATACCGGAGAAAAGCCGTTTCAGTGCAGCTACTGTGAAAAGAAGTTTGCAGAGCCGAGCATGCTGCAACAGCATGTCGACCAACACAAGAATGGGAGTCAATCTGTAAGCAAATTTCCAAATCAAAAAAGCGACAAAAGTATAGAACGACGTTTCGACTGACACCTTGGAAGAACAGTTCACAGTTATCCGCAAATGTAAGACCAAGCTTGACTGCTCAATTTATGAGAAGCTTTTCATCAAGAAATGTAACCTAAACTCTCTCCCAGTCTTGCTCGACTGCGTACGAGACTATTTACCTGATGCATTTTTGCCTGTCACATTCATGCGTTTAATTTAATTGTCAATCTTCCCTATTTATCCTAGAAATTTTCATATCACCGGTACTTGGACTTGACAATGATGTCATAAATACGTCGAAACGTCGTTCTATATCTTTGTCGCTAATGTTTCTAGTAAAATGTTTAAAAAGTGAAGACACCTTTATCGAGGATAACGTATTCACATGCATAAGATGCTCTCTCATGTTGCCTTCACGACGACACCAGGATTTAGTACCAAACTTCCACTTTAGTGGACTTTCACTAACTTGCATTGTCTTTGAGCGAGCTTAATTTGAGCTCGAATTCACGTAAGTTTTGCATGGGTAGCCAATCAAAGCGCACGTTGAAGTTCATCGCTTGCATTTACTTCCATCGACTTGCATCTCCGTTTGGCAAAGGCTAAAGATGAAATTAACACATGATAGTGATGTATGTGTCTGTCACACTTTTGTTACATAGTAATGTAGTAAGAAAGTTGGACCTTTTGTCTCTTTTTGTTTCGTTGTAAGTTGCTATATTTCATGGAGTTTTTTTGGAGTTACTGGAGACCTTAAGCAACGACGGCCTGGCACTTCAGCCAGGAATGGAGAGCTTAAGCAACGTGGGCGAAAACGTTACAAAACAACAAACTTAATTAGAGAATAGAATGACTTCACATGGGAATGCAACCAACCTGGCCTGCTTTTCATCGTCGTCTTTAGAAACAGAACGTGAGAAGCTCAGTTCTGGAGTTCTATGGAGAACGTGAACGTTAGAGTATGAATCAGTTCAATCCTCGTGTGGCTTCAAAAATGAAGCTTCTAAGTCTTCATATTCACACACCTTCAGGTAAAACAAAAAAGAAACGAATGATGTCCTAATTGAAGAAAAAAGTCCAACGTTGCAATTCAAGCTCGCGCGGTTACTGTGACTGCCCCCATTAAAGACAATTAAACAATATAACTTTTACTTGAAGGTCAATTTTCTTTTTGCAATATTAAGCTAATGAGTGGAGGGCTTATACGCATAATTATTATCTCTAAAATACAGTTATGTTTTTGTTCAATTGTTTTAGATTGTTGAAGAAGCAAATGAAGTAGAAGCTAGAGCAACAGTTTCAGATACAGCAAGTGAAAGTGTGGTGACTTTTAACGCAGAGCTGCACAACAATCCTGTCAACAGTTTGGCAACTCTGAGTGATTGTCCAATCAGTGCAGCAGAGTCTGTGTCGGAGAACCAGGAGCTGTTGTTTGGTAAGATAACTTATCATGAAGTTATATATTATTATTCTGCGATGCTTTCTTGCCATTCCGTTCTATTAAATTTCAAGAATAGAAACGGATTGCCAAACCCAGGTAGACGTTCTTCTTCCCAACATCAATTTCCCTCTCAACTTCTTATTTCTTTTGTCCCTCAACAACCGCTCGGATTGACTACGGGTTTCAATGTAGGGTAAAGTGTGCGGGGTTTGTGCAGTTGCTAAGATCTCTGACTGCCAACTTGGAGGTCCCCGCCTGGTCGAAGGTTGAACTTTGGGCGGCCTTCTTTCGTCACACCGTCCGTGGACAGGGACATTAAGCGGTTGGTCTAATCTCTCGACATTCTATCGAGGAACTTAAAAGAACCCACACACTTGTCGATAGAAGTAAGCTAATGCCGGTGTTGTGGTCGGCTAATAACCATCAGAGTGATGGATGGCTGTAAAGGGATATAAGGAACAAAGGTGCAAAACAAGTATATTTAAACTTGTACAAATAAGCATTTTTGTTTTATCATTGTTTCGCCAAATCCAACAGTAGCTGAACTTCGCTAACTAAGTTAATGGAACTTTAGATATGTCACAGGTCAGACTGCTGTGTTTTTTTGAACATGTTGTGACACTGTAGTAATAATTCGAAGCTGCATATGACAGCCATCCGCAAAGAATGGCTTAGTGGCCGCTCAAAACAGGTTGACGGCCTTGTTTGATATCTCATCAATAAGAGTGAGGTTTGTAAAAAACATAGTATATAATGAAAGTATGTACATTTCAATAAGTGCAGTTGACCCCTTTAATACGGACACCGAAGGGACGGTTCTAAGTATCCGTATTAGAGAGGTGTCCGTGATATCAAGGTCCCCCAGTAATAGCAAGTATTACCTAGCTTCAGTGCAGTTGTTTTAAATTAAATTTTGGCTTTAATAAGTGCACTTTCTGTAAGACGTCTTACCATACTACATTGTTTGGAACGCCGTGGAACCGCGTGTAATGGTGTTAAAGTTTGACAAGAACAAATCGATAGTAAACGTTCGCAGTTGTGCGTCGGTCTAAAGTTGTTTGGTTTGTAGTGTATAAATCTAGTAACAGTAAAAACCCGCGTGTTATAAGAACCTAAAATTTAAGAACCTGTTAGGCTAAAATTGCAAAATTAGACCCCTTTTGCATAAGATCTTGTTTTAGCCTAGAATTTGAATCAGGTTTTTATTTTGAGAAATTCAGTCAAACACTGATTTTTTTTTGGTGAAGCGATTTACTCAATGTGACTGCATTGTGCGGTTACGGAGTTAAGCAATACGTATACACATACAGTAAAGTAGAAAAGCTTATGACATCGCAGCATCAGCACAGGTATGTCTACCATAGTTTATTTTTTTCCTGATGTTGCAGAACCGTCGTATGACCCAAGGAATTTCTTCATCACAAAGTTTGGAAAGCGCACATATGGATGTAGTCGTTGCAGCAAGTCATTTTCAACGACCAGTATTCTCAAAGGCCACCTCCAGTCACACAGGCAACCCATCCCATATCCTTGCCGAAATTGTAACAGGTCGTTCACTTCTTTTGACAGATACTTGAGTCATCGCTGTAGGGTCAAGAAATCGCGTGAATGTAATCACTGCGGCAAAGCGTTTTGCAGCGTTTTCGCTCTAAGGAGACACCTTCGTCTGCATACTGGTGAGAAACCATTTGAGTGTCAACAGTGTGGGAAACGGTTTTCAGATTCCAGCAATTTGAGAGGTCACCGTGAATGGCATACGAAGAACAAGAATGTATGTAAATTTTAATTTAGTAATTTTTAGCCTGTGCAAGAGTTGGTGATGGGTTCTTTGATTGTCTTTAAAATGTAAAAAAGGAAGTATCATTAGTTCTTATAAAATCACTATTACTGTATACTAAAAGCCTCGATACTTTTTATAAAAGATTGTTAAAAAATATAAAAATATAAATCGTGGAAGTGTTTAAAATAATACGTGATCAATAAGCTAATTTAAAAATATGTATCTTGATTTAACTATAACCACACCTATGGAAGGAAAGAACTTAATAGAGTTCGGCATGCAAAGCATTCCGCAGTCTTGGAGCAGCAAAAGAAAAAAGAGTTATCGCCGTAGGTTTTTGTTCTTGATGGTGATGATGATGATATCCACTTTATTACCATTTTGTTACATAAATTAAATTAAGAATATATATAGTTTACTTCATAGAAAGTGCGACGTACGGGATTTTATTCACGAGTGGCTTGTGGCTAAACACGAAC
>JAOBYF010083453.1:0-11893 GCA_025403605.1 Parazoanthus darwini | reverse complement strand
CCGGAGATCGATTTCTGAGCGATTTTCAGCAAATCTGTGCTGTGCGCACCAATTTCACCCAAAATTTTCCATATCTCGTAACTCGGCGAATTGAGCATCCCAGAGCCGGAGATCCACTGAAAGTTTTTTGATTCAACAACTTGACTGCTTTGGCATGAACTCTTTTTGTAAGCGGACTCTTGGTACTTTACTTTGTTTGTCTGTCTGATACTTGTTCTCCACATACGAAACAAGAAACAGCAGTTGTAAACTGGATTTGCTCAAAGTGCTTATTGAAACTGTGGTTAGTTTGTACAAGGACTTCATGAAATAAAGGCACGTTTCCCTCGATATCTGAAGCGAAACTATTCTGCAAGTATGAACAGGCTTTTGTCGAATTAAGTGGTGAATTCGCCACAAATCAGGTTGAAGCGCAAGACAGGAAAAGCAAACACTTCTTCAATCTTGGCAATGATAGATTGTGTTATCGCTATCTACTTTAGTTTAGTCGCGGTAGTGTAACCATTTTGAAACATGTTGTGGCAATGTTCAGTGCAGTTCGTACAGAGGTTAATTAAAACATCTATCCATAAATAATATGCCTATCCAGTTCCAACTCTCAGATTTTTGTTTGAAGTTTTCTATTGTAATCTCTACATAAAAGCGTCGGCTTTAAACAACAGGCGCTTATCGATGATGTTTTATTGTTCTTTATCTCCGTTCTAAGTTTAGTCAGTGCGTATTCTTAAAAAATCTGAGAAGGAAAACCGAAGCAAATTGACGCTTAGTTTTCATCTGAAGCCCTTCATAGATTCAGGAACTCGAACGATTAACATATAAACTGTAAGAGCTCTTTGAAGATGCAGACTTTAAACAATACTTTAAATTTAATAATGATATAACGAAAAACTACTGCAAAGAGTTATGCCTTTTTGAAAAGTTTTTAGAAGATTTTCCTTGCTATGGGAAGTGCTTGTTTCATTCAATGACCCTAGCTGGCAGGAATGCTTGAAGTTGAAGCATCCAAGAAGAAAAAAGAAGCTAGTTATGTATACACTAACACAGCCCCAGCACAGTGCATTTTAGTACAGATTACAGCGAACGTGACTTCTTCAAGAAAAAATCGCCTAGCCTCTCCGCCAGAGATCTCTCATATCGCCACGTTTCGTTTTTCGTGGCGATACGAGATATCTGCTAGAAGATATCTGCTAGAAGAGTACCAATTGTGTCTAGCTCTTGTACCGGAATCCCCTTATAGGTGCGACATCTGTGACCTATTTATCTTGCGAGGGCAAACAAGTCACACGCGGAAAAACTTGTTCATGGACTTTCAAAATCTCAACAGTCCCAGCCATTATTAAAGGATATGAGTTAGAAATACGAGAAATGCATAACTATGTTTTAACTTTTTCTTCGGTTGTGGGCGGTTTCGTCTCGAATGCACTGCACTGACCGCGTGCCAGTGCGCTGTTGGACAAGAGTTTATGATTCAATCAGAGGGCAAGAGTTTATGAGTCAATAAGAGGGGTCGACAACCTGAATTGCGCATTGGCATCCCGGCAAGGGTTCAAATATCAGTAAGATCTACTTTTAAAAAAAAATAAAAAAGAAAGTTTGAGGAACGTTCCATATTATCTTTTGTGGTGCTAACGAGACTAGATCGAGACACCGTCTAAATATCTCACCAAAATGCTCGTCGAACCACTGCTGCATGATGATGCTCATGTACTGTATCGTATAACTTTTCCGAATAACCTCGACTCTTAACCGGTTTGACAGGTTTCTGGTTTACAGTCCAAGTATTTAACGTTTCCACACTTCTGCATCTGGCTGAAAAATCAATAGAGAGGTTAGAGCTACTCACGAGCTAGCGAACAAAAATTAACTTATACCCCTGCCCCAACGGGCAAATCCTCAAAGCATTCTTTCACAACAAACTTTTGTTAAATCTTTACAAAATACCAGATTAAAAAAAATCACTAGCAAGATCTCCGTTCTTTTGTAGCAGAACAAGAATCACTTGGTGAGAATTACTGTATAGAACTTGTCACAGGTTTTCTAAAATTGTGGAATCAAAAAACCCCCAATACTGTTGGAAAGACCACCTTAAAAGTTGCAAAAGTACCAAGTTTTAGCTTAAAAGCCTGTGTAGAGAAGAAAATATTGGAAATTAAAACTGACTTTTCTGTGTTCTTGCACAAACAGTGATGATGGTTTTGCCATTCTACTTAATTAAGAAAAACCATAATAGCATGATGGATATATGCCTGATGCATCTGTCATATCACTGGATACCATATTGTTTCATATCATCTTTCTTTACATACAATTTTAAAAGTATTTTGAACAATAAAAACTCAAAAGTCAGACAATTGTGTTGTTTTGGACAAAATTGTTGCATTTTTTAACCCAGAGCACAAAATGCACATTCTGCTCATGTAAACTGATTTATAACAAAATCAACTTGTTTCTTTTTTTTAAAATATAGCTACAAAATCTCAGGAGTCTGTGGAGGCCTTTGTAAGGGAATTATTTTGAAATCTCTATACTCAAGACTAAAAGAAAACATCACAGTTAAACCAAGATGTGCAATTATCATTTGCTGAGGGGTAGAATTAAAAACCCTGTGTTTGTTTTTTCTTTACAGCTTGGGTGGGGTCTATTACCTATGGAATGATGTTTGTGTTGGGCCCCCTGGCTACCACACTATGTGCCAAGCTAAGCTGCCGAGTGACGACCATGATTGGTTGCACAATTGCTGGGACAGGATGTCTGCTTGGGTCCTTCTCAACAGCAATGTGGCAGATGAACTTGACATATGGCTTCCTGTTTGGTTTTGGGGCAAGCATGTGCTACTTCCCTTCAGTAGTGATCCTTGGGCAGTACTTCTGGAAGAAACTGTCCCTTGCCAACGGCATCACCTCATCTGGCAGTGGTGTTGGGACACTAGCCATGGGGCCAATTTTACAAAAGCTTCTTAAGTACTTTGGTTTGCGGAACACCATGAGAATCTCAGCCGGCATGATTATTTGTGTATGGTTGTGTGCACTTATTTACCGGCCAATCAACACGGGTTTTCTGAACAATAAGTCAGAAGATGATGAAAACCAAGAGAAGAAACCCAAAGGCCCAAGATTTCCTGCTCTCCAGATCTTTAAGAACAGGGCTTACATTCTGTGGTGTGTTGCACTGTCCTTTTGGATGTTAGGTTACTTTGTCCCATTTGTCCATTTGGTAAGTACAATTGGTGTAATAACAATTTGTACAAGTTGTTGAATCTGTGTACAAGTTGGTTACATGTATGTGTATGTATGTCTATACCTAAAGTTGTGTGTACACACGTGAACATGTGCATGAGGTAGTTTAAGAGTGTGTAAGTGTTCATACATATACCATGCATATGCAAGTGTGTTGATTAGGGGTAAGGAAAAAGTGTACCATTGTAGAAAGGTTTCCACAACATTAATTATTCTGTATCAATCTCATTGCCGGATTAAAATGTACACTGAAAATGCATACCACTTTTCCCTAATTTGCCCATAGTTTTAATCTGAGTCATTTCATAAGCCATACTAAAACAATAACTAACTGTGATAATCAATGATTAATTAAATAATGGTCCAAGTCTAACTGAGATATGTCAGAAATAAAATTTTCAATGTTTATACTGACCTCTCCTCATCAACAGGTGAGACTGGCTTTGGACTTTGGCATTGACATTGACCGAGCTACACTGCTGATTGGCCTAATGTCCATTGGTTCTACTGCGGGGCGTTTGATCTTTGGCAAAATTGCAGACCACCCCAAGGTGAACCGGTTGTACCTATATCAGTTTTCATTCTTGGTGATGGGTATTTGTAATACAGTGTGTCCCATCCTCACAAACTACATTGGCCTTGCTGCATATTCCTTCATCTGGGGGTTCTTCGAGGGCTGCTATGTGCTCCTTGCTCCAGTGTTAACAGGGGATATTGTCGGGCGTGATAAAATGGCTGCTGGTGTTGGTATCCTCTTTGCAATCAAATCTGTGCCCTTGACGGTTGGTCCTCCTCTTGCAGGTATGAGTGGTTTAAACTTGCTTCTCTTGATTCCAGCCTTTAATTATTGTAAGGAGATTATTTATAATTATGAAAATTTCTTGCAAAAAGATGGGGTTATACAGTACAATGCAAAACAGTACATGTATATATTTCATATTGGGTGCAAAGGGTTCTTCAAACCATGTAATCTCAAAGTGGTATACATTTTAAGTACTTTTTATGCTGCTCATAAATAAACATTCCATTAAATTAACATCCCATAAAATTAATGTTGATGAAATAAACACAGACAGAGATGGAAGTGGTAGAAACAATATATGAAAAAATGTCCTCCAATGAACAACTGCTCGATAAAAATCGAATAAAAATTTTTGCAATTCCCATTAATACTGCCTATGCGACTACTGGGATTTTTCATCAGGCGAGATTTGGTTTTTGGCTGCCTTCGACCTTTCCCACCATATATGGAAAATGTTGAGAGAAGGTTGACTCATTTACACATAACTGTTATATCTGGGGTGAATCCCATATAACAGTTATATTGGGATGTTTCACCCTCTTATCATCAACAGGGTAAATTTTTGAATTCTTGATTTTTGGAAGTCTTATCATTAACAGGATCTAGAGATCACATGTTTTAGCACAAAATACATACTGA
The DNA here is from genome assembly GCA_025403605.1 of Parazoanthus darwini. Taxonomy (NCBI): domain Eukaryota; kingdom Metazoa; phylum Cnidaria; class Anthozoa; order Zoantharia; family Parazoanthidae; genus Parazoanthus; species Parazoanthus darwini. The sequence continues at coordinate 7,216 of JAOBYF010083453.1, read as the reverse complement.
ATGTTAAATTTGAGCTGAAAATCGTGAATAGCGAATGAATTATTTTGTGAGGGTTATTCTCATAAACAGGATCACTTGCTTGATTGCTTGTGAAATCCCCTGCCCAAATTTAGGTTAATAAACCCACCCCCTCCCAACAAGGGTGTTGTACCAGCAGCACACCAAAAATTAAAAACTCGGGAAACAGCCAAACTAAACTGCTTGGCATTAACCCAGTGAACAGAATTACCAATTCTTGACTGCCAAAACAGACTAAAGGCAACTAAATTTCTATTTGAGAACAAAGTAATGCTGTTACTAACTCAGTGCCTGTTGTTGCTGCATCTAAAACTGTGGCTTCAGTCTCAAGTTTTTGGGGCAGAGGTTGCCAAAACAGCACGTGACAGTATATTTTTGGTTTTAAATAAATAAAGGAGATTTATCATATCTGATCACTACACTTGACCCTGTATTTTCAATCCTTCACGTACACACAGGTATCAAGTGCAAAAGATTTTGTAAAGATGAACTTTACCCTCCACATGCAAACTGGGGAAGATGATTTAACATGATGTAACTTAATATGTCTGCTCACAAAATAATACATCTCTGCAGAATGCACACATGACATAAAATTATAATATTTACAGTACCGTGCAGTCTTGGCAGACAAAAAGACAAAAATGTGTACTTGCTAGTACAATAATTTGACTACTCAAGTTTACCAAATTTGTGAAACTTGCAGCAGATATATCTGTTTTGTTATTTCAATTTCAATTTCAAAGCTTTTTTTATGCATTTTAAAATTATGAATGGAGATTGTTATAGGAATTATATTAAACTTTAATTTCTATTTGCCACAGGTCCTTAAATCTGCTAGAAAAGGTGTCGAAAGTCCATGAATTTCATGTTAACATACCCTTTCAGGCCCAGCCAGTTTATCAATATGTAAACTCGCCTTACATTATCCACACAAAACAAGTTCTTTGGTAATGAGATCAAAGCAATTGATCACACACAACAATCTATCTAAGATAAAAAACAAAATTCTCCCATCCATTTTACAAGGAATCTAGACAGTTTACAAGAATTCAGCAGCAGGTCATAAAGGGTTGGAACTCTGTACAAGTTAAATAAATAAATGTACATGTATTGAAATTAAATTAAATCAAGTTTATATAATTATTGTCGGTGGCGCAGTGGTTGAGTGGTTAGCGTGTCTGACTCGTAACCTGAAGGTCGTGACTTCGAACCCTGGCCTGACCACTGTATTGTGTCCTTGAGCAAGGCACTTTACTCGACTTGCTCCAGTTGACTCAGCTGTATGAATGAGTACCAGCTTCTGCTGAGGGCTAACTTGTGATGGATTAGTGTCCTGTCCAGGGAGAGTTACAGACTCTCATCCGCTTAACACTACGGAAACCGGGGAAAAGCGCCGGCCTTATGAGCCATTTGTCTCGGGAAAGGATTTAGCTTATATAATTATTAGAGTTTTTTTGCTTCTGCTACAATTATTTCTAACCTTTTCCCTTTTGTACTTAATTGTAGAGACTTAAATTACTGATTAAATAATCACTGTTAAGCATGGTTTTAATGTGATAAATTCATACTTGTACAACAGTCTTAAAAATAACTTTTGCCTTGCAGGCTTTATCTACGATGCCTCAGGTTCGTACCAAGTTGCATTTTACATTGCTGGAGCAGTACCAACTCTCGCAGCTTGCCTTATGTTCGGCATTCCTTTCCTCATGCCTGAGGGTATCAACAACTCCAGAGTGCCAGAAAAGGAAATATTTGAAGTTGACAATGAAGAAACTGCAAAGTTTGACTATAGGAAGCACTGGAAAAAGAACAAACCAGAGGAAGATGATCAGGATGTTGTGCGATTTGACTGGCGTGAATATGACAACCAAAACCAGGTGCAGCAACAACAACAGACGCTTGCTCCCATTCCAGAAATTACAGTTGACACTGACACATCCAGTGATGACGTGGCTGTGGCAGGTGGTTCAGTCAATAAGGTTGACAACTTGCGGCCAAAGTCCATGGGCCAGTCAACTACAAGCCTAAATGTTGACCATCCATGGCAAGTTAGGGCCACCTCAAATGGGCATTTGTCTACGATCACTCCCATAAGGGAAACTTGTCTCGTGACAGTTGATTCAACTTCAAGGACTCATTTATCAGAACTTAGAAATACCCTGAGTGCATCTGTGTTTTCACTTGTTAAAAAGTACATGGATATGCCACGACTGGTGTCGGCCAGCGAGTGTGGAGGAAGTATGGGTTGTATTCCTGCACACATTGCTGCAGACCCTGCCAATAAGCCTCCTAGCAACAGTAGTGATGATACACTTCTTGTTGTTGGCAAGGAAACTGTGGTGTAACTGGTTTTCAAACCTCAAGATTAAGCACCTAACGTACAATCAGACTCGTCCATGAGTCGCAAGTGTCACTGATCAAGTTGAGTTCAGGGTTGAGAGTCGTTGTGAAACACAGAGACAAATTAAGTTTGATTGAGATAAATGCCTTTTATAGCTCAAAACAAGAACTTTTGCAAGTGTTCAGACAGTAAAGGATGCAACAAGACAATGTTCTATATGTACTAAGAAATGTACAGAAAAGACCAGACAATGCAGATACAAATGAACTCAAAAAGTGTGTTAAGGAAATTTGAACTTCAAATTTATTGAGAGTTAAAGTTTTCTCTACAAAAAATACTTGAAGTACACACATACTGTACACAAGACCTTTTAGAACATTTTCAAAAGAATCAGATGAAAAAAAGAGAATGACACACATTTCATTTCTAAACAGTCGACATGCACTGCATGAGATCATGGCACAAGAATGTGAGCAAATTACACAACAGCCAACTGGGCTTGATACCAATACTTTATGTAGATGAAGTGAACTTTTCAAAAGGGGTTGCCTTGTCAACTCGCACAAACCACGCCAACTCTTGACAAAAAAAAACAATACTTAATAAGTCTCAAAATGGCAAAATTAAGTCACTATTTTTTGAATAAAATAACAATGGTAATAACTAAAACTTTAAGTCAGTTGAAGAAGTATTGGTATTCATTTTTCTTGATGCAAAGGAATTGAACATATCATCTCTAACAGCAATTATAATATAATCTTTTTCTATTTTACAAAAGGAAAAAGTGTTAAAAGCACTCAAATGTTAGCAAACAACCTTTGTTGTTGAAGAGAAGACTAAACACAAGTTGAAGATGGATCAGAATAGTTTCTTATGTGTGTGGTTTTAACAATTTTGTACATGAATGTATTGTTAACTGCAAACTCTGCCACCCTATAACAACACTGTACTGCCAGCTGGCGCCTGATAACTCTAACCCAATTTACTCACCCTCCCCCAGGCTTTGTTCTATAAACTACAAACTTACTTCAAACAACCTCTATATTTTTGCTGTGTTTTTCATGGGTTTCAAGTTGTTGGGTTAACTGTACATGTAGAAATCTTGGTCAACAATCTAGCCACATCTATTGGGTGTTTGGCCATAGCACATCAAGAATTGGTTTAACACTAGTTAGGCAAACTTTGTGTTGAAAAGGCAAGTCCACATGCATTCCATCTCACCAAATATGAAAGACATAAACATGTTGATGTACCAACAAAGCATGACTAGATTTCTTTTGCTATTGCATTATTAGTACGCAATGATTTCCGTTGGAAAAATGTCTATTAGGGTTAATTTAAGCTGCTACTAGAATACCCAGGAAACTTGCAGGCTGTAGTTTCATTTGGTTTTTTGGTCTGCTGTCAAATCTGTAAACAAAAATTGTGCACCAACAGGCTATACTTTAACTATCTTATAACCACCTTTTGTGAAAATCTTCATTCAAATTGAAAAGTTTGGATCTTTGATCTTGTCAAATCATTGGTACAGGCTGGTTACAAGTATCGTAACTGCAAATTAGTCACTAATACTTGTTTATTGAATCATAGGGGCTTGGTCTGTTGTCATATTACAACTTTTTTCCATGGAAAAACTTTGAAACTCTAGGAGTTTAGAAATACGATTAAACCATTTACAAACATAATGCATAGTACATTAATTATTGCAATGTACTAGACATGTGTAACAAGAGAAAAGAGAGATAATTTGGGTATGTTTTACAAGTATTAAGAAATAGAAAGACTGTTTATTTATGGACTGATCAGCAGGATTAATTGATTTTCTTGTTATCATTACAGGACTTTTTGAGTTTCAAATTATCTGAAGCACAACCAGTTTGGTTTATTGACATTCTGTAATAATTTTTTTATGGTTGACATCGTTGCATTCAATAACATTTATAATTTTACTAAATGTTCAATTTACTATTGCATGTACTTTAAGTATGAATCCGCCTACATGTTATAATCTTAAATATTGCTAAAGTACTGTTCAGTTTTGTTCAGTTACAAAAAGGTTGACAGTAAAACGTTTGCAACTACTTTAAAACTTGGTGCTGGGGTGTAGACCTAATTTTTACAATCATGTCAAAAAAAATCAGTTACTTTTTGTTTTTAAAACAATTGATAGCTTCCATATAATTTATGTTGGAAATAAATATTTATTGAGAGAGACTACAGTTTAACTATAAGGTTATATATAAATGATTAGAGTTTTTGTACAGTTTTCAGCAGAAGACTTGCCCAAATTGGTACTTTTAGTAATAATTTGCAAAAAGTACCTAATATGTACTGGACAAGATCTTTGTGCACATGCACGACTTGTACAAATCATGATTTCCTTCGATTATGTGACAAAACGGATGTCTACTGGTAGTTGACGACACTTGCAAGTCAACTTGAAATTTATACTTTAAAAGTTGCTAAATGTTTACAATGTTATTGATACCCACTTTTGAATGTTGTTAATTTTTCTATTAATTAATTTAAGTCTTGATTTCTTTGAAGGAATAATTAGATCTATTAAACTTAGTACACAATACTTGTAAATTTGCAAACTTCTTTATTATAATCATAAGGTTAAATGTTTGTTAAGTGCTAAAGTAAAGTGCAAAGAATGTTTGACAATACAGTATAATTTGAGCCAAAAAATAAAAATACACTGTTCATGAAAACATATTACAGTACCTTGTTGTGATGCTGTTGAAAAAACTAATATCATCGCTTAGTTTTCAAAAATGTGCTGAGGGAGGAATTATCTTTTTGGAACTAGGTGATGTTATTTTATGTCTTAAGACCTACAGCTATCACTGATTCTACCTGGGAGGGGGTCAGAAGGCCAAGAATAAACATTTCTCTGATTTCATGACCCCACAAGCCAAGAGTAATTACTTGATTGAGCATTTCCATCGATTAAGCAATGCCCAAGAAAAAATGCTGTTCTTATTCAAAGTGCACAAACTCTAGAGCAGTGCTTAATCCAAGTGCACGAAGTCAGAGTGAGTCAGTAGAGCTGTGTTTGTTCCTAGCACAATAGGTCTAGAGCAGAATTTTTTCAAGCATAGACCCTATTCATATATGGCGGCTATTTTAATGTTCTTTTGTTTGTATTTAAATTAGCCTGACTAGCCTCATTCTTAAGTTAAAAAAATCAAAAGAGTATATTAACCTGAACAAGGCTAGTCAGGCTATTTTAAATACAAACAAACAAATAAAAAATTTTAAATTAGCCACCATTTATGAATAGGGTCTATGTGAGCTCCAGAGCAGTGCAAAGTCCAAGCACATGAACTCTAGTCTGAGTTGTATTTACAGTACCATATTCTCGTCACATGATATCTAAAACAGTGCTTATTCCAAACATGTGAGCTCTTGAGCTACACTTGTTCCAAGCATGTGTGCTCTTAAGGACCATGTTTATCTCATCACATAAGATCAAGAGTGGCACTTAATCAAACAGTGCCGATTAACAACAAAAACTTATTCACACTATTGAGTAAAAAATTATAATTAGAAACATTTAAATTACAATTACAATTATTAAGCTACCAACATGTTTTGTTAAAAAAAAACTTATTTTTCATGAGATTTAACTAGTGCTTCCCCTGAACAACCACTACATCAAAAAGTAAGGATTATCAGACTTGATATTATCTTAAAATAGGTAAAATTTACGTACTCGTCCCTACTTCATTATGCATACAATATGGCTGCGAAACATCAAATTTTCGTGCAGTGACGGCCGCCAAACTTCAAATTTTTAAGTCGTGAAATTAAAAGATATAATCCTTCAGTCCCAACCCTAACCATTACTCCTAACCCTAACAGTTAATTCGAGAATTTTTGGTTGCTCGTAACGCGAGGTTTACCTCCGATATTTTGGCTTGAAAATCAGTAGCTTTGCATGCATAACAAAGTAGGGACGAGTACGGAAAGTTTGCCCAGACTTTCTCTCAGCGCATAAAAAGGTTAGGAAGATCGACTCTGCCCCTTTTTCGAACTGTCAAACGCATGCCCCCTTATGTATGCAGTATCACGTACGGCTTTGGGCTTTGGCCTGTGTCTCGAGCAACGTTTAGAGAAAAAGTAACGAAATGAAACAAAGCGTAAAAACTTATTGGAACGTATTACTTTAAATATGTGAATAACCTAAATTACCTGGCAACAACGAAGACAGGACTACCAGCAAACGTGCATGCAGCACAACACAGCACTGACAGCGTGTACCTTGTAACCTGGCCTTGGAAAGACCCTTCCGCCCGTGGACACGTGCCCAGAAACAATCGGAAACCCAGGGGCAGTCCAGAGCTCTGTGTGTCGGCCCTGCATTTTCTCCAGCCCGACGGACCATCCCTGGGTTTCCGAGGATGTTATATCTGTGCGTATGTAGTTACTTCAAGTAATATCGGGGAAATATTTCAGCAGTCTCTTTTTGGTGTTTGTGTGTCACGCATTGTTACAATGAAACATTAACTGAATATTTCATAATGCAGTTGCAAAGGTAACTTCGGTAACGGTTGTAAAATAACATAGTGAACGTGTTAAACGGAGCGATTTGTTTCCTTTTTACACACTTTTTTTTTAAGTACCAATAAAATATTTCTCAGTCTCAATGTTCTTATTTTTTTCCGGAAATTTAAGCCTCAAAATGTTCTTATTTCGTTTTTAACGGCTATGGCTAAAGGTGAAGTAATACGAGCAACATTTTTGCCCAACTTGTAGCGCAACATTGTTGCACTGCAAGTTGGTGTGTGCTGTTGCGCGTATTACCACGTACTTGGCCAACTCGTCGCGCAACAAAATTCGTTGTTGCAG
>JAOBYF010083342.1:0-11895 GCA_025403605.1 Parazoanthus darwini | reverse complement strand
CCTGTCACAAAAATAAAAAAACAATACTTAGCCGTAAAACAATTTTTTTGCTGCGACAACCAATCCAATTTTTTCAATTTATCTCGTGCCTACACGAAAATGAGAACAATGTTCTGTATTTTGGACATTACGCATATTTGGTTCTATAGTACCAGTGACAAAAATAGAAAATCAAATTTGGTTGATACTCTAAAGCTTCAATTTCTCTTTCGGTGATTATCACTCTAAATCATACGGAACTATCTCAAGCATACCTTGGAACGAGTACAATTCCTTGTTTCTTGGACAGAACGAAGATTTTATGTTGCTATAAAAGACCTGTAACAAAAGACAAAACCATTAGCTGAAAACAGTTTAGTACTTCCATTTCTCTTTGCTGCGATAACCACTTAGATTTTTCAAACTATCTTAAGCCTAAAAGGAAGGCATTAAACTTCCTTGTAACTTGTACAATGCGTATATTTCATATTCTTAAGTACTTGTGAAAAAACTTGAAAACCCAATACAGTTGTAAAACACTCCAAGGTAACATGTCTTTTTTCTGTGATTACTATTCCAAATGTTTTCAATTATCTCGTGCTTACCTTGAAAGAAGTACAATTCCTTATGCCTTGGAGAGTACGAAGATATACGATGTTAGAATGGACCTGTCACAGAAAGCGAAAAGTCGAAAAACAGTTTAGTATATAAACTCCATTTATCTTTGCTGCGGTTGCCAATCCAATTATCTCCTGCCTACCTGGAAAAGACCACAGTGTCTTGTCTCGTGGTTAGTGCCAAGGGTAAATGTTGTTATATAATGGACTTGTCACAAAAATCAATAAACAATACTTAGTAGAAAATCAGGTTAGTACTTCTACTTTTTTTTGCTATAATTACCTAATTATCCAAATTTTTCAAGTTATCTTGTGCCTAGATGGAAACGATTCCAGTGTCTTGTACCTAGGACAATGGGAAGTTTTGATGTTCTAGTACCTGTGACAAAAATTGAAAACCAAACCAAGTTGAAAAGAACTCTAAGACTTCCAGTTTTATTTTTTCTTTCCTTTTTCCTTTTCCAATTTTCCCAAGTATCTTAAGCATACCTTGAAAGAAATGCAATCCCTTGTTCCTTGGATAGTAAAAAAGATTAAATGTTGCTATAATGGACCTGTCACAAATAAAAATACAATATTTATGAAACAGTTTAGTACTTCCGTTGATCTTTGCTGCGGTTACCAGTCAAAGTTTTTCAAATTCTCCTGTGTCTACCAGAAAAAGAGTACGGTGTCTTGTATTTAATTGGGTACTACCAACATTTTATTTTAATTTATTAAGCCTGTCTGAAAAGGGAAAAACATTAGTTGAAAAGCAATTTATCACTTCCTTTTCTCTTTGCTACGACTACCAATCCAAAATTTTCAAATTTATCTTTTGCCTACCTAGAAAGGAGCACAATGTCTTGTACCTTGGAGAGTACGAAGATTTTCGGTTGTTATAATGGACCTGTCACAAATGGCAAGAACAAAAGTCAGTTGTAAAAAAGTTTAGTACTTCCATTTCTTTTTGCTGCGAAAACAACTCAGATTTTTCAAACCAACTCGTGCATAGAAAAAAGGGATTAAACTTCCTCGTAACTTGGACAATACGTACACTTCATATTCTAGTACTTTTAGTGACAAAACTTGAAGCCCAATACAATTGAAAAACACTCCAAGGTTCCTTTTCTTAATTCTGTGATTAGTCAATCCAAATGTTCTCAAATATCTCGTGCTTACCTTGAAAGAAGTACAATTCCTTGTGCCTTGGAGAGTACGAAGATATATGAAGTTAGAATGGACCTGTCACAAAAAGCGAAAATAAAAGTCGAAAAACATTTAAGTATATAATTCCATTACGAGAACAGCAGCTACCCGTTAAAGCTTATTGGAACAGGTTCAATTTCTCTTTCGGTGATTATCACTCCAAAACATTTGGAACTACCTCAAGCAAACCTTGGAAGGAGTACAATTCCTTGTTTCTTGGACAGAACGAAGATTTTATATTGCTATAATAGATCTGTAACAAAAGACAAAATCATTAACTTAAAACAGTTTAGTACTTCCATTTCTCTTTTCTGCGATAACCACTCAGATTTTTCAAGCTATCTTGTGCCTAGAAGGAAGGGATTAAACTTCCTTGTAACTTGGACAATGCGTATATTTCATATTCTTAAGTATTGGTGACAAAACTTGAAAACTCGATATAGTTGTAAAACACTGCAAGGTTCCATTTCTTTCTTCTGTGATTACCAATCCAAATATTCTCAATTAACTCGTGCTTACCTTTAAAGAAGAAAAATTTCTTGTGCCTTGGAGAGTACGATGTATGAAGTTAGAATGGACCTGTCACAAAAGCGAAAATAAAAGTCGAAAAACGGTCTAGTATATATATAATTCCATTTCTCTTTGCTGCGGTTGCCAATCTACGTTTTTTTAATTATCTCGTGCCTATCTGGAAAGGACCACAATGTCTTGTGTCTTGGACAGTTCGAAGAGTTCATGTTGTTAAAATTGGCCTGTCACAAAAACTAAAAACAATACTGAGTTGAAAAATCACGTTAATTCTTCTATTTTTCTTTGCCAGCTATAATCACCTATCCAAATTTTTCAAGTTATCTTGTGCCTAGATGGAATCGATTACAGTGTCTTGTACCTAGGACAATGAGAAGTTTTAATTTTCTAATACCAGTGCCAAAAATTGAAAACCAAACTAAGTTGAAAAGTACTCTAAAATTTCCATTTTTCTTTTCCTTTTCCTTTTTCCTTTTCCAATTTTCCCAAGTATTTTATGCATACCTTGAAAGAAGTACAATCCCTTGTTCCTTGGATAGAAAAAAAGATTAAATGTTGCTATAATGGACCTGTCACAAATAAAAAAAACAATAGTTAAGAAACAGTTCAGTACTCCCATTTATCTTTGCTGCGGTTACCAGTCAAAGTTTTTCAAAGTCTCTTGTGCCTTCCAGTAAAGGAGAATGGTGTTTTGTATCTAATTGGACACTACCGACATTTTATTTTAATTTATTAAGCCTGTCTCAAAAGGGAAAAAGAATAGTTGAAAAGGAATTTAGCACTTCCTTTTCTCTTTGCTACGACTAACAATCCATAATTTTCAATTTTATCTTTTGCCTACCTAGAAAGGAGCACAATGTCTTGTACCTTGGAGAGAACGAAGGTTTTTGGTTGTTATAATGGACCTGTCACAAATGGCAAGAACAAAAGTCAGTTGAAAAACAGTTAAGTTTTTCCATTTGTCTTTGCCGCGATTAGCACTCCGTTTTTCAAAAGAGACTTTTGACAAAAGTCGAAAACCCAATACAGTTGAAATAACACTCCAAGGTCCCATTTCTTTTTGCTGTGATTACTAATCCAAATGTTCTCAATTATCTCCTGCTTACCTTGAAAGAAGTACAATTCCTTGTGCCTTGGAGAGTACGAAGATATATGAAGGTAGAATGGACCTGTCACGAAAAGCATAAATAAAAGTCGAAAAACAATTTAGTATATAGTTCCATTACGAGAATAACAGCTATCCATTAAAGATTACTGAAACAGGTTCAATTTCTCTTTCGGTGATTATCATTTCAAAACATTCGGAACTATCTAAAGCATTCATTGGAAGGAGTACAATTCCTTGTTTCTTGGACAGAACGAAGATTTTATATTGCTATAATAGATCTGTAACAAAAGGCAAAATCATTAGCTAAAACCAGTTTAGTAACTTCCATTTCTCTTTTCTGCGATAACCACTCAGATTTTTCAAACTATCTCGTGCCTAGAAGGAAGGGATTAAACTTCCTTGTAACTTGGACAATGCGTATATTTCATATTGAAAGAAGTACAGTTCCTTGTGCCTTAGAGAGTACGAAGATATATGAAGTTAGAATGGACGTGTCATAAAAAGCGAAAATAAAAGTCGACAAACAGTTTAGTATATTAATTTCATTTCTCTTTGCCGGATTAAACTTCCTTGTGACTTAGACAATACGTATATACTTATATTTCAAAATTTTCAAATTTTCTCATGCCTACCTAGAAATAAGCACAATGTCTTGTACCTTGGAGAGTACGAAGATTTTCGGTTGTTACAATGGACCTGTCACAAATGGCAAAAACAAAAGTCAGTTGAAAAACAGTTTAGTACTTCCATTTCTATTTGCCGCAATTACCATCCGAAAACTTTCAAATTATTTCATGCCTGTCTGCAAAGGAGCACAATGTCATGTATCTTCGACAATACAAACATTTTCGTTGTTATAATGGACCTGTCACAAATGGCAAGAACAAACATCAGTTGAAAAACAGTTTAGTACTTCAATTTCTCTTTGCTGCGATGACCAATCCAAATTTTTCAAATTATCTCGTGCTAAGACGAAAATGATTACAACGACTTGTATCTTGGATATAACCAAGATTTCATCTTCAAGTACCTGTGACAAAAACAGAAAATCAAATTTGGTTGATATTCTAAGTCTTCAATTTCTCTTTCCGCGATTTCCAGTTATCTCGTGCATACCTTGAAAGGAGTACAATTACTTGTTTCTTGGACAGTACGATATAAAGCTCTTGTGACAAAAGGCGTTAACATTAGTGGTAAAAGAATTTAGTACTTCCTTTTCTCTTTGCTGTGATTACCTATCTAAGTTATCTCGTGCCTACCTGGAAAGATTACAAAACCTCGTGTTTTAGACAATACGAAGATTTTATGTTCTAGTATTTGTAAAAAAAAATTGAAAACCAGATTTAGTCAAAAATACTAGTTTCTTTTTTCTGTGATTACCAATCCAAATATTCCCAATTATGTCGTGCCTACCTTGAAAGGATTACGGTGCTTGTATCTTGGAGAGTACAAAGATTATATGTTGCTATAGAAGACCTGTTACAATTAACAAGAACAATAGTTAGTTGATAATCAGTTTAGTATTTTCAATTCACTTGGCTGTGATTACCACTCCAAGTTTTTCTAGTTATCTTGTGCCTACCTGGAAAGGAGTACAATGTTTTGTATCTTGGATAGTACGAAGATTTTATATTTTTGTAATGAACCTGAAACAAAAGGGAAAAACATTAGCTGAAAGACATATAGTACTTCCGTTTCTCTTTGCTGCGATTACCAATCCAAATTTTTCAAATTATTTCATGCCTACCTAAAAAGGAGCACAATGTTTTGTATTTTGGACAGTATGAAGCTTTTGGTTGTTATAATAGACTTGTCACAAATGGTAAGAACAATGTTTAGTTGAAAAACAGTTTAGAACTTCCATTTCTCTTTGTTGCGATTACTTATTAATCTTTTTAAACTATCTCTTGTCTACCTAAAAAGGATTACAAAGCCTTGTATCTTGGACAATATGAAGATTTTATATTCTAGTACCTGTGAAATAATTTTGAAAACAAAACTTAGTTGAAAAACATTTTAAGGATCCCATTTCTTTTTTTCTAGCGCTTCATTTTCTTTTTTTTGATAACCATTCCAATTCCTGCAAGTATTTCCGTGCCTACCATGACTTGCATCTTGGTAATTGTTTAAGACTCAAAAAACAATACTTAATATTGAAAAAACTTTAGTGCTTCCATTTCTTTTGGCTGTGATTACCAATGTAGTTACTGTCATTTATGTCGTAGCGACACTGAAACGGTAAAATGCCTTGCATCAATACTGGTATCTTGGCTAGTACCAAGATTTCAATTTTGTTCAGAAGTCAAAAACGATAGCTGTTGAAAAATATTTTAGTGTTACATTTCTTTTCATTATCAATCCAAATGCCGCCAAACATCTCATGTCTATCTTGAAGGGAGAAAGATGCCTTATATCTTGGAAAAAACGAAGATTTTATGTTTTTACAATGATCTATCACAACTGACAAAAAAGACAGTAAGTTCATTAACGCTTTATATAATAGTAACTATATAACTATTTACCCTCCCTACGATTTAGCAAACCAAATATTGCATACTATCTCGTGCCTACCTGAAAGGGAGTACAGTGCCCGTATCTTGGACAGTACGAAGTTTTTATGTTATTAAAATGGATCTGTCACAAAACAGTTATGCCATTTTTCTTTGCTAGGATTACCTACCAAACTCTCCAAGTTATCTGCTGCCTGCCTGGAAAGAAGTACAATGCCTTGTATTGTGGACAAAATTGAAGATTTTATGTTCTTAGAATACTCCTGCTCTAAAAGTCAAAACGTTAGTTGAAAAACAGTCAAGTGCGTCCATTTCTTTTTGCTGCGATTACCAACTCAATATGTTCTTATAATGACCTTAACACAAGAGACAAAAACGATCTTTAGTTTAAAAAATCACTATAGTGCTTCCATTGTTCACTGTGGCGACTACCAATCCAAATGTTGCCTTTTATCTCGTGCCTACTTTCATTACCATGTAACATGTGTTCAAAAAAAACTTGTCTTTTTCTTGTCTCTTCTTATCTGAAGTGTATTCTCTTGCATGTCGTTTTTCTGCTTCAACCGGCTCTTATAAAAAAGATCCTCTAGAATAAAAAAGGAGTGCAATCCTACTGAAGGAGAATTATGCGAGTTTTGAGCTACTTGAAACAGTTGACAACGTTTTGATAAGGCAACTGTTTTCTTTTCTTTTCCATTTGACTTTAACTCGGCTATTATTACTACATGGGCACTTTAAAATATAGTCATTAAATTATCAAACAAATCATTGTTTCTCTATAAGATAGTTTCTACTATTGTACACTGAAATTCCAGTGCTACAAGTTTAAAAAACTCTATGCAAGCAGCTAAAATTTGCCCAGATATAAATGGAACTAAACGGTATCGGTATTAAGGCAACTTACACACTGTTCCCGGTTTCTCATATCATCAAACTTGGTTTGACAAAGTGCATTCGAGCGCGCTTTGATGTATTTCTTATGTTTGTACAGCTTGCATTGCGAATAGCTCAAACTGACACACAAAATTGCAAACTCTGGTAATGTAAGAAGAAGAAAAAGTAATTATGGAACCCAAGTAAGAATTTCAGTTACCAACTTTAAAGGGAAACCAAGCAACGATAAGGGCTGGGACTAATGTCTAGCTGTCCACCTAACATTTGTCTTATATTCAGGGTTCATTTTTTGAAATTAAAGAATATGTATCAGGATCAGCAGCTTATTTTGGCGGCTAGTTTCTCATGTACCTAGGTTTACAATTTACCGTAAACAGTACTCTGCAGCACAACGTTTGTGGAAGTAAACTTTGGTAAAGACATTTTTTGAATCGTACAGCATTTAGAGGCTGCAAAAAGCACTCACATATGAATTCAGAGTGATATAAAGGAAAGTTTGCCACTCATCTGGAAAGGAATCTCTAATATGTGACTGTTCAAACGACGCGTGAAAGGCGCAGCGAGTCTCGGTTTTGTCAAACAAATGATTGGTTGTTGATACACCCTCATTTCTTTCGAACGTCACTCTTCTCGGTGGTTTTTGCCGTTAAGAAAAAGCTGTTCTCGGTTTTCTTGTTCTATATATATACATATTGCGCGCCATCTTCTTTGCAAAATGTTGATATCTAATTCTCTTTTTTAAAACCTCTTCTCTGTCGCATGCTGTGCTAGTTTAAAGTGTAATATATGATCGAAGCTGCTAAATATGCCCGAAGGCAATGCTCAAATAGTGTGTTTTTGCATATGCAGATCAAAGTGAATCATCATGTTGCGCATTATACATGAAGAATTTTGACAGTCTCTTTTATTCTGTGGGAGAGGTTTCTTCGTCTATTTTACTTACCCTCCAGAAAGTAACCAGTAATACTTTAGTTTGTATAAAATCCTGAAATTATGTCGCAAATTGAGGAAACGATTGGAATATTGAACGTATTACTGCTTTCAAAGTATCTTATTGTTATTGTTGGGATTAAAGTTAATATTATGATAGGGATATATCCTTCGAGATCAACGTTTGTGGAGGTTAAGTTTGCCGAAGACAGTTGCTAAATAGTATATCTAGCATACAGAGCCTGCAAAAAGCATCCACATAAATTGCAAGTCAAGAAAAGGAAAGTTTTCCTCTTATCTGGAAAGGAATCTTAGATATGTGACTGTTCAAATGACGCGTGAATAAAAGAAAGCTGACCTGCGGTGAAGCCTCGGTTTTGTTAATGTTTGGTTGTGGACACACACTCATTTTTTTGCGGTCGGGACTAAGCTGTTCCCAGTATTCTTGTTTTATTAATATCTTTTGCGCTTTCTCCTTTGCTAAATCCGTCTTCTTTAATGTTTGTATCTAAAATGGAGCTAAGTTGTATCAGTCTAAAGCAACTTATACATCAGGTTCCATTTGTTTTGACAACGCGGTGCCGAGTGAGCTTTTATGCAATTTTTATGTTCTAGCTCACAAATTTACAAACGTTGGTAATGAAGGCGGAAGAAATAACTGACCGTACCGAATATAAATGTCGACTGGTACATTTTTCCACGAAAATCCTGAGAATGCTCGTAAAACGCACATGAAGTTTTATAAATGCAAACCAGGTATACACAACGCTTTTACTGTACAGGAATGAACGTTGCAAAGATATCTGGATTTCTCATATGTGTACTGGCTGAATTAGATTGGTAAAATGTGCAGCCACCATCTTTTTTTGCACAGTTAAAGCACCCAATGAAAGATTTAAATATGCCAATTTGAGACGGGAACCAAGCAATGATAAGGACTGGCACGCCGTCTAATGTCTGGCCTCCAAAGCTTCCGGCGAGTTTCACACAAGTCAAAACTCTAGATAGACAAAAGATAACTGAACTCACCGTCAGTTCCAACTCTCACCAATCATTTGTTTTCTGGTTCAGAGTTTTCAATTCTTTCGGAGCAATTTTATCAGGACTAGCAAACTTATTTTGTTGGCTAGCATGTAACTAGGTTTACGATTACCCGTAAGCATTTAGTCCATGCGGCTCATCGTTTGCGGAAGTTAAGTTTGTCGAAGGAATCTAATCTGCTGAACAGTATAGCATATAGTACCCAAATAAATTAGCATAGTTTTTTAGTTATAATAGAACGACTTACCTTTTTTGGATTTCATATACCCACAGTTTTTCTGACCTGAAATAACAGATATTACTTGTGTGTTTACCAACTTAAAAGTTTAATACCTTGGTGTAACATACGGCAAGGTAGCTTGATATGACACCATGTTTAGCTCCGAGCTATACTTTCAATAAAACTTCGATAAAAAATTGGCGATCTCAATGCTTGTGTTCAACTTACTTCTTCAGTTCTTAATTGTTAATCAATTCCAGTGTTTTGGCTTTCTCGGGGACTGTCAAGAATGACCAAGATTAGATAGGACCAGCTTTGCCTAGCACCAGTTGTACATGTCCTCAATACTCCATGTTTGCTGAAACTTGTGAATCGAGTTTTACCCAAAATAAGCAGAAGTACGAAGGCCTACACACTTTTAAATAAAGCATGCAAGACTTCATGAATACTTTAAAAGCATAAATCATTTGTCAAAACTAAAACAGCAAAAAACAGAACTGATATCAAGTTTGCACCTACATATATCTTGTTGTAGTAAAGGATAAATGATCGAGCGCGCAGTTATGGAACACACACCCACGCCGGACTGCTTTATAATTCTTATTGAATGTATGCGGACATTGCGAACTGACCCACCTATATTTGATCTGACGTGGAATCTCGTGATCAGACAGTGACTAAGCGTGCAAGGAACGCAGCTGACCCATAACGACCTTGTGTCTCGTTTTTGACTTAAGTTATCCATGGCTCAATATAGTTCGTCTCTAGTCCCTTTATAGTAACTAGTTTCTTTCAAACGTTTTTGGTTTAAAATCAACATATAAAACGATTAACTTTTATTATATACGTTTATGGGAGGAGGAGGGGGGAGTTTATTTCGACCTCCACCCAAAAATTTTACCAAACCTAAAAGTTGAAGCGTTTCGGCAATTAAAATTAAATTTGCATTACTTGTAGTCCCTTTTAATTAGGTAACTTTTGACGTTAGTTGGATGACATCATCATTTCCAGGTTACAATTTAGGTAAAATTAATTAACAAATTTAAGTTTGAATGAAAATACGACTTTTTTTTCAAAAATGGTTCTAATTTCCTCTTTAACATTTGGGCAAGTAGGCTCCCTCAGTTGCAAAACTATATTCAAGTCTCTTGTTTAATTAATTTATAGCAACTTTAGCCGTGGGTTCACCACATTGTTCAATCAAACATCCACCAATATATTCAAAGACCATCTACTAAGCCTCCAGGCCACTCGCTCAACCGTGCTGCGTGGGTAAGACTGAATCGTTTGAGGACAGGATGGGGAAAAACCAATCACTTCCTCTACAGTATTAGCGCAACAGGCACGAACTCTTTGTGTGGTGCTGTTCAAAGCACCAAGCACCTGATTGAAGCCTGTCCAAACTTCAGCCCCCCTAATGGAGCCCAGGGGCTGAAGGACTTGGACGTTCCAACTCTCTGGCTCAACTCAAGTGAGATTAATGTATAACTATGGTATAGATCATACGCACGACGACAATGAGTGAAACACTGTTAAACTTGAAAAGTTTAATATCGATGTTGTCTTTCTTGTGATAGAACTGACAATAGTCGGACTCAGTCATTTTTCTTGTTTTGATCTGTTGGCTAATAGAATCTGATATTTCTACAGCAGGCGTCAGTTAAGGGCTGCATACAAGGAGCTGCTCTGATTACAAATTGACCCATTAATACTGCGATTCCGCTGGTAATTAAACTAGATGAAAAATTTAATAGATACAGACTAAAATGCTAGCCAGTCAATCGGTCTCTTGCTTGACGGCGGGCAAACCCAGGGGAACTTGACTAATGTCAAATTCCTATTCCCGAGTGACCATTAGATGTCAAACTCCTGTACTAGTAAGTAATAATACGGAAAAATAGTAAACATAAAAATAAGAAATGTTAAAAAAGGGAAAACAATTGATATTGAAACACACTCAATAAACTTGTAGACAGAGCAAATTTAAAGGCATTAAGAACAGGTTTTTTCATTATATTTACCGGCAAACTGTTCCATACTGGCCTGGCCGTCACAGTGAGTGATCGTCCGCCTTTAGTTACGCGATCAAACAGTTACAGTGCCAACGAGAGATTAAATTTTGATCTTTTTTATTTTAGTTGTCAAACTTCCGACCCAGCAAACTTCAATGTCATCTCACCCAACTCACCCCCCTCCCCCGGGGGTAAACACTGACAAGCGCATAATACATTTTGAGAGCTCAGCTTTGAAGCTTGTTCTCGAGAAAAAAAAGCGTTTTAATCAAGTTCTGATGACGTGTGTTTTGGTTAACATCTGATGGTCGAAGGTTTTGTTTGCAGGGAGAAAGACATGCTTGCTTCATTCATCTTATCCACATCCGCGGCTCAAGCCGCAAGGCTTTTCTCCTCAGATTGCTACGGAGAAAAGCCTGGAAAGGAGGTTGCATCTGCCTTATCACGCAATGATTACGTGCAAACTGCACTTTCAAGAAAATCTTTCTCAACTCCAAAACTGATTTTCGCGATTTTGAGCTTAGGATACTTAAACTTCATTTAAAATTCGCAATTTTTATAATTGTGCTGAATCACTGAAGTCAAGTTAGAACTTGCGATTTTAGGCCAAATAAAAAAAAATCCAGATTTCTCATCAGAGCCCGCTTTTCAAAATAGCCGCCGCATTTACTTTTTTTATATTTTTTGAAATATAGAAAATGCATGGAAAATATGTATTTTTTTCCACTTCGTGAGCGAAAGCCTATGCGATCGCGATCGCCTAAATTTACTTCTCTTGACCCTAGTCTCTTCCCCACGCGTGGTTGGGAACCACAGTTGTGCAGCGGTGCATTGTGACGTGGTGCTCTGATTCTTTGCGAATTAATGC
>JAOBYF010083341.1:0-19725 GCA_025403605.1 Parazoanthus darwini | reverse complement strand
TACAACCTATGACGGACTACTTAAAATACGACCGCACACGTTTATGCAAGAGGAACTGCCAACGAACTTCCTGTGTGGGCGTGAACGGCAGAACTTCATATATTATAATGTGGCTACATGGCTTTATAAAAGATCAAAATACTAAAGAAGACACTACTGTATAATCAATCGTGAACTGTAATTAAGAAACGCTTTGTGTTAATTGTATGTAGACTCCATGTAAAAACATTTTTTCGAGTCGTCCAGTTAAAAAGGAAACTTAATTGTAGTTTCTTACGTTTTTGTACTTCGAATGACAACTGCATGCATATAGCAGTGACTATTAAAGCGCACTTTCAGAAACCCTAATTACAATAATATTGCTGCGTATCCGCAAGAGCTTTGTAGTTGGAAATATCTTCATAGTATCTAGCAACATCTTTCGCAAAACTGCACAATTTGCGAAAGATACAGTGAAATCTTGCTTTGAGAAATGCCAGGGACGAGAGCATCGTTGAAATGAAATTATTTTTGCCGTTTAAAGCAAGCGAACTAAGAGCAGTTCGAACGATGCTATAAATAATTTACTCCCATTCTCTGGTCGGAGTCAAACAAAACTTATGCAACGATATGTTTTCTCTTCTTTGAAACGTCAAGAAAGAGTCTGTATTTCATCTATATTATTTTATATTTCTCTTATTAAATCTATAGATGTTAAAAGTTTGCCCGTAGCAGCTTTCACTCAACACCAACACTTTCAGTCAATCAGAAACAAAGCTTTCTTTCTTCATTCAAAGGCATAAGGTTTGATTGTGATCTTTTTCAAAAGCCAGACTGATTATCACGCAAACCTCAGTGAGACAATTCTTTAAAAGGACAAGTAAAATAACGAAAGTTTGGGCCAAACTCGGATGGGTGAGCTTTCAAAGGCAATTATTGAAATAAAACGAATCCTTTCAGCTGTTTCCTTCGATACGACTTTCTTACTTCAATACTGTCAAAGTTCGACAAAAGGCATTGATGATACAGGTCTTGTTTTATTTCTTACTATAATCAAAATACCACATGGTCAGATGTCCAGAGTCTATCAAAACATGAACAATGTAAAAGCAACAAGTAAAGGTTTTGTGATACGCATCACTTACCTTACCACTTCCTTTATATGACTGAAGAACAATGAACCAAATAACCGAGTTTCTGTTGATCTGATGTGACATTATAAACTCTTATTATCATAAAATCAAGCAGTTTCTTGTATATAGTTGCGTTTCACAACACTTACGTGCTTGTTTTGAGGCCTACAACTCGACAGAACTGTATTCAGACACTTACGAGAAACGAGAACCGGCTTATCATAAACACTGCATTAGTGAAGTACCTGCTGTATTTTTTGAAGAAAAGTTCCAGTTAGGTGCTGGTCACCGAAACGCTAACGTTCGCCATCTTTTCTCCTCTTGGCAGAATCGAGCGTATATCATCACTATCATTGCAATACCAGATATCACTTCATATAAGGGACATTGTTGTCGCCATTCTAAGAACACGTGTACCAAAAACAACAACAAAGAAACCGAAAAGCACGTCGCGTCACACTGTGATTGGAGATTGTTCTGTAAGTTGTGGGGAATCCCGTTCCGGAGGTGTATACACTCGTGTATATATTCTACGCAGGCATGCAAATAAATAAATAAATGAAAATAAATATAAAGTTGAAATTGGATTTCAATGTTTTGATGTTATGCACGTTTCTGTGATTCCGAGATTAAAAAAAAAACAAAAAGTAAAGGCCGCTACAGACGAGCCGATTTTTTGTCGTAAGACCTCCGATTTTTTGACGCCGACATTTAATCGGGAAATAAAAACTGCCACACACGTACCGACTTTTTATCGTGGCAGCGGAGCATGACACAATTTCTTCACCTGTTGCTCACGCCATCTTGAATCTTCGCGCGTAATATTCTGATCCGTGATTGGTCGAACCAAGCTCTGCTCCCGACAATTTGTCTGAATCCGCAACACACGTACCGATTTTCTATCGGCCGACTTTTTTGGATCAAACATGCACAATCTCTGTCCCCGACAAAAAATCTTGTCTTAAGCTTGTCGGGAATTGCCACACACGCGCCGATTTTTTGTCGGCGTCAAAAAATCGGAGGTCTTACGACAAAAAATCGGCTCGTGTGTAGCGGCCTTAAAGTGAAGAAACCAACTTTAACATTGGGCCTGTCCCTGAGATAAGGTCAACTCGCTTTCGAGCAAAAAGACAAAATACTGGCATTTCAAAATTTTGAATAATTATACTTTTTTTCGAAATGCGGTTAATTTTTTCAAACCTTAAATGCCCTACGGAATTTTTCTCTGCGTTTTGCCACTTTCGAATTTTGTGTAATGTCAGTCGCCTTAAATGTAGTTTTTCCCAGCAATATTGTTTCTGTTCTAGACAGTAACCAACATCCGATTGTTCATTTGCGAAGCCGCCATGGGTTTCTCTTTTTTTTTAATTTCTCTCAATTTGTGTCCGTAACGAATTTTGTGAAACAACGACTACTATAGAACAAAAACAGTTACCTTCTGACCTTTATTGTTTCATACAGAATGACATGACAAGTTCACACTCCTTAATATTTTCAGGTCCAGATTGCTTGCGGGGGACGTCATATGGCGGTCCTCTGTGACGAAGGCATGTTATTTACACGAGGGCATGGAGCCAATGGGCAGCTAGGATTTGGAAAAGTTGAAGATAGGTATGCATATGGTATTTTCTGGGTTGTCTTCCAGTTAATCAAACATTTCATTTGTAGGGGATAGAGAAGCCGAAAAGATTCAGTGGGAGAGAAATTAACCGAATCCTGTGCAACCTTGCCTCTGTAGGGTCCGGTTTGAGAAGGTTCCCATTTGCCGAGCGGTGAAGATCCAGTCTTTGTTGTGCGGCTGGGGTAGCACATGTGTACTGACTACAGAAGGCAAAGTACGTCAAGATTTGTTGTGGTGCACTAGTTTGAAGCAACACAGTTATAGTATTGTAACTATGAATCGTTTTTAAGTGTTGCCAAACAGTAAGGACTGTCCTATACTGGAAATAACCCAGTGCGTCTCTGCTTAACAATCGATCGGATGTTACAGTGGCCGTAACTTCGATATCACGACCGTGTTAATATAACAAACCTCATCATTTAATTTTGATCGCAATCAAAATAAGAACGGCGATGTTCAGCGGCTTGAGGGTTTTCCGTTGAAGTAAGTTTTCCACGTTTTCCAGTAAAAGGTGTATCAAAGATTTTAACTCCAACTTTGTTGTAACTGCTAAGACAACAAGTAGATTGTTGTAATTACAAAGTAAGAGAAATGAAATGCTGAAATTGAATTTAGGTGTCCCCGATTAGTGGTCCCACCGGGCCTGCTAGAAGACAAAACACACTAATATAGTTGTTGATTGATTGATTGATTGATTGATTAATTGATTGATTGATTGAGTGAGTGAGTGAGTGATTGATTGATTGATTGATTGATTGATATTTATAGTCAATCTTACTAGTAGTCACAGCAGATTTTTGGCCCGGCAGGTGGTTTCTGATGTGGCACACAGTTAAACAACTGAACATGCTGCAGCCTACAGTGACAGATCACGTGTTAGTTCCTTACCCATTTGTTACTGTACTGTATTGATACATTCTGTATCACTGAGAATCTGGTTTTCTTGTTCTGCAAAAGGTGTTTTTCTGGGGTCAGCTGGACACGCCCAGAGACGAAAAGCTGCGAATGAGACGCGTGAAAGATTTAGAATCTGGTGTAAAGATCACAAGCAAAATCGACAACAAACTTCCTGATCCCTGCCAGAAGCTGTTCGACTACCAACTGATTTTTGATGAACCCAGTCAGGGTAGACACAACGCTGTTACTGGGAGATCGTTCCACTTTCGA
Source organism: Parazoanthus darwini (assembly GCA_025403605.1). NCBI lineage: Eukaryota > Metazoa > Cnidaria > Anthozoa > Zoantharia > Parazoanthidae > Parazoanthus > Parazoanthus darwini. The sequence goes on along the minus strand of JAOBYF010083341.1, from coordinate 15,825 downwards.
GTTGTTCCCAGAGGAAGAGCAGGAGATGTCCCCAGTGACGATGTGGTAATTTTTTTGTTAGTAAACTTCGTGGAAACACCTTAATATCTTGCTCGATCTACAAATCACAAACTGTATTGAGACCGTTTAGAGTGTAAGAAACGTATATGTTTTCCTTTTCAGCCTTAAGTTGATAAATTTCAAATTAAAAAAGAGAACAAAGGACAACTATAAAGTTGTAATAGAACAAAACAACCCTTCCGTAAAATTTATACCATTTGGCATTTGATATTTTGATAAATTTTTAGTTCTGTGCACTAATTTAAGATCATCATTAACAACACTTGTCAGTTGCCGGAAACTGAAATTGAAGCTTTCTTAATCTTTGTTTCTTGCCTTTGTTCTAGTTCTTGTCTTTTCTTTTCTGCTTTTTGTTATTTTTCCGCTTTCGTTCTTCTTTGTGGCGTTATCAGTTTTTTAAGTTGATTTTTCCTATTATTTTTGTTTAGTGTTGTGTAGTTCAAACACGGTGACACCCCGGCAACACGATACAATGCTGCGCGCACAGAGAACGTCCATCAAATGGCTACCTCGGCAATATTTTGGCGCAAAATCATGTGCAATGTTGAAGAAGTAGAATCAGGTCCGACGTCTGCAGCACAATGCTGTAATTTTGTGTTCTCTAATCGCAACATCGCACGTAATTCTCTGACGAGACTGCCAATCACACTTTATGTAGGGTTTGTGTAAAAGTCTGGCAACAAATACAAACCACCCCTGTAGTCACGTTGACCATATACATTACATGCAAAAGTGCGAGCGCGGCTACACCAGTGAAACATTTACGGCAATACGAGACTGCATGCAATGTTGCCTGGTGTTCCGCCAGATGGTCTCGCTTTGCGTGCGCAATGCATTGTTGGTCGAAATTAGGCGGTCCTCGCCCCAGGCTCCCAACTATCCAGCAGGCGCGTGAAAAACTTAGTGCATGGTTCGAGAATTTTCAACTTTGTTAAAAAAATTAAATTAACTATAAATTTAGAATTTATTTTGTTGAGAATTTGATGCCCAGACAATAAAAAAAGCCAATGTAATGCATGGACCGCCAATCTAAACGTCTTCGCGCACTCTGATTGGCTTCTCACGGCAGAGCTGCCAAATCGCGATCATCTGGCACGTCGTGACATGCGCAACTGCCATTTTTTCGCTGCAGGTGTTCAGAGTGGAGGCGTGGTTTGCTGACGGTGAGAAGATACACGTCAAGGGCAAAGTAACCAACCAGGGGGACAGCTCCTACTTGGGCTCCATCACATTCCTGAGAGAAGGTCTGTACTGTGTGGCGGTCTCTGATACGTCCGCCGGGAGCTGCTTCACTGTCCATGTGGAGAGGGGATGTCCGGTGAGAATTGGTAAATTGAGCCTTGTCGGAGCACAAGCTGATGCTGTGAAATGTGTGGAGGACACACTTAAGCAGGAATTGTGCTCCCAGCACGGTTCCCGGACTTCACTGAAGTTTCCTGGTAGAGATGTGGCCATTGAGTTGTGGGGATGTCCAAAGACACTCGTGGATCCGGATGGTTCCATTGGTGAAGTTGTGTCCCTCAGCTGTGTTACCGACGAAGGAGTACTAGTTTACATATGGGACGAACAGATCAAGTAAGGTGTTGTTTGGGTTCGAGTTAAATTACGTTCCATTTCAAGTTCGAAATTGCGAGGCGGTTTCTTTTCTATTTTTTTAAGGATACGCCAATTTTATTTCTGGTTTTACTGCTGTTTCTAGTCAGTAGTTAGTATCTGAGGTGGTAAAACAAGTTGTCACAAGATTCGCACTAACTCAAAAGACATAACGTTACTTTTGATAAGAACTCTGGGCATAAACTTACAAAGGGAATTAGTACCCGTTTCCCTGTAAGTGCATGGGGCACCCAGGAGTACAGTATATTAGATAAAAAGGTTTTTGTAGACTTTTAAAAACGTTTTTATTTGTCAAACCGTTATCTCTTTGAATACAAAACTCATTTTGCTTTCGTTGTGAAGATATTTTCTGCATTTGGGCATAGTTAATAGAGAGATAAGGTTATGAAACTCTGCCAGTTCTTTGTTATATGTTTTGGTTCTCTATCTCTTTTGTTCGTTGGTGTTGACGGTGCACAAAACACAAAAGGTATTGAAATGCAAATGAACAGCTAACCAGTAAAAACACTGGGCTCACACATTGAAGAAGCAATGTACACTGTCACGGTTCGTTCAACGTAAGACAAAGCAACTTTGTACACTCCTTTTGAAGTTTGTTGAGCTTCACAACCAGTTAGTTCTATCAACTATGATTTAGGCAAGAATGACACCGCCGCATTGGTTGGCCAAGAAATAGAGCTGATGTGGCCTAATATTTGAATTTAGAAATTAGCCTGTGCTAAGGTTTTAACCAACCTGTCAATGCAACAAACGGAACGATCAAGGTGTTACCGTGACGACAGTTCGAACAGGCGTTAGACTTTGACGATGATCTAAATGTTTTAAATGTCACGTAAACTGAGCACCGTGTCTGTTTGTGCTGTGTTGATTCTGCAAGCAACAGAGCAACGTGACGTGCAACAACACTTACCAAGTTTCAAATAGTTTCAGCGAATGCAATTTTACAAACGTTTCCAACATGTATGGACGAGGGATGGGGTAAACCGCGTGCAGAAGTTCAAAATTTCTTTAGATAATTGATTTTACGTTTTTCCATTAGTTTGTTTAAAGAACAAGAACACTAGTGACTTCGAATAGTTGAACAACTCCTAATAACATTTATTTGTTCTTGTAAAAGCCATGACAAGTGCAGCGCTGTGAGGAAAAAAGATGCGGTTACTTTGAGTGGCCACAGCTTCTGCAATCACACAGGTTTATTGACAATAATGAAAATCAGATAGCCAACGCTAATACTCGTTACCTCTCTTTATTCCTCAGACAATTGTAATGAATTAATATGTTCTGCAAACAGCTACAAAAATGTGACATAAGACCAAAATCGCTGTTACAGTGACAACAGTACTTCTCACAAACAATTAAATTAGCAATTTAAGTAACATAGATCAAATGTTCTCAAATGAATACAAGTGCACACCATCCCTTTTTAGTCCCCAGTTCCCGGAGGAAAACTTCAAACTCTGGTTGCATCATATGGCCTGCCAGGCCCCTAAAGCAGACGTTCTTCTGTTAAGCATTACCTCAAACCCTGAGAGAGCAGACGAGTTTGTGCTGGCGCCATTCCAGGAGATCAACCCAAACTTCAGAAGAGCAATCGCAGTGACCCCCGACTATCAAAGGACACCTGGCCATTTAATAGAGGAATTAAGAGAGGTATGGTTCTTTATCATTATTATTTCTATTTCATAATCATTATCATTGTCGTTATCAAAATTTTTGTCATTCTCATTTGATTATCATTACATTTCATCATTGCCATTTAATTGTTATTATCATCATGTTTTATCATTATCAATATTAGTACTATTAATAATATTATTATTAATATTAATATCACTCCGCTTTTTTCTCTTCAGTGATCACAACGTTACTCTTGGCAGATACATATTTATAAAATCAGTTTTATTTACAGTCACTACTCGTTTCAAAATTAGTTTCAATATTTTCAAGGTTTTGTGGATGTTTGATCTTCGATAGCAAATCTTGCAAGCATATGCGTAAACTATATTTTAAGTATTACTCCACATTCTGGACATGTTATTGAAATGAATGAGCAAACCGCAGTCAATAGGCAGAAAGACATACACGAGTAACAGCCAATTGCCTTACGACATTTTTCAGATGTTACAAGTATCAAATTTTATGGGAACTGGTTTAAACTATCAATTAACACCGTTTAGAGAAAACAGAATGATTCCCAGCCCAACTTTCGTTTAAAAAATATATATTTTAGATGGTTGAAGCAAAACTGACGAGATTTGATCCGTGCAAGAAGATAGTTTCACACACATTTGAAGCTATTGCAGAGAAGTTGAGAAGATTACAGATGAGTGACAACAATTTCCTGACACGTGTACAGTTTGAGCGCCTTGCCAACGAATGCGGAATACACGGTCAGGGACTGTACCAACAGTCTGTGAGATATCTCGAGAGGGTGGGAGTGTGTTTAGCACCTCAGAAGGAAGATGTTTTTGTTATTGTCCGGTACTCTTGGTTTGTTCATCAGTTGACGGAAATGGTTGTCTCGAGGCCAGATGGGTTTGTTGAAACTAAGAGCTTGGGTAAGTTACACTTGTAGTAAGATGATGGTGACAGTGCATCGTCCCAAATAGGAATTGACAACCATACCTTTCTGATAACGTGAGCTTCAACTAATCATGCGTTTTAACCAATAATTTTAAAGACCTTGACAAAAGCGAACTTTTGAGGACTAACTATGGTCGGGACTATCATACGAAAAACCAAAAACTAACATACAAGTAGTAATCCTTGATACACTGCAGGTGGTTCCAGTTGTCGAGAGTTAACTGCAGTAATATAGTGTTCTCCAGTGTCGACAATCAGCTAGCTTGAGTTTCAGCGGACTTTTACCTCGGCGCTTCCCGGTGGGGCGCTTGAGAGACGAGTTTGAACACTTTAGAGCCTAATGCTCTAGTGTGACGTAGGCTCATGCATACAGTCAAATTAATTTATCACATTTCCCGACCAATCAGAAATTCTATGACAGGACTTTTCGACACCTCGGGCGAAATTATGCGTCTCTTGGCGTCGCTTCGAGGATGAAGAACTTTTAACCTCGAAATTGATTGGTTGAGAAGCGTAAACAGAGTGACGTCACCCCGGAGCATTTGGCTCTAGAGTGCTTAGACTGGTCTCTCAAGCGCCCCGCTGGGAAGCGCCGAGTAAAAGTCTGAAACTCAGGCTAACAATCTACCTATATGCAACGCTTCTATTCTCTTAACCGCAGATCCAGTGAAGAAAGTCCTTGTCGATTTTCTGGTTGAGAAAGGAGTCGCCTTCACAGTTCCAGGCTCCACCAAAATACCCGTGCTACCTCGATTGAGAACAACAGGCGAGGAGCTCTGGAGCCAATCAGAAGCCAGCATGCTGTCGGTTTTCAGGCATTTGCTAACCAAGACACCCCCTCACCACCTGTTCACCATTTTCCCTAAAGTCTCATCTGAAATAGCAAACATTTATGAGAACGTGACACTAAGAAAGTCCGCTGTTATTATTCATGGGGAAGGTTACAAAGCTCGTATCGATTCCGGACCATGTTTGATTGACCGAAGTGTTATCGAATTCAGGATTGTGGTGCAGTCACATTGTACCGAGATCGCTCGAAAGGCATCTGATGATGTAGTGAAGGTTTTACAAGATGGTCACGTTCCAAAAGAAACTTCAGAACTGCACGTTTCCTGTCGAAAATGCTTCAAAAGCACCATAGCACTTGAGCTAGCAGAAGATGTTGCGAAAGTTAATGAGCAGGAGACGATCACGTGTCCAAGATGTAACCACCCTTCCATAGCGGCCCAGCTTCTGAGTGGTTACCAAGAAACGAGAGAGCTTCCAGATCTGCTGACACCTGTGGTCAGCGGCGAAGAAAACTTTGGTAAGCTCACTAAAGGAATACTTCAGCAGTCTAGATCACTTTTTGTAGTTGGACGTTAGTTTGGCTGAGAAAAGCGATTCTGTTGTTTATTTTTTCAAAAACGATTAAAAACGCGCGAAAATAAGAAAATGCCTGTTTTCCAAAAGTTGTTGCGTAGAGACGTCATTGCAGAAACTTTGCTCATTAAAAACTGCGATTTTTATTTGAGTCACGTCACTTGCTAACTTGCTACCCGTTTAAACTCGTGTCAATTTTTTCTGCACTAAGCTGCGAGTTTGTTTCTAATAGCTCCGCTTAAGCTCGTTCAGAGTTCTAATTATCTCTCCACAATTGTCTAACATTGGTTACTAGTACCGTATATTATTATTTCGAAGTTGTAAAACAAAATTAATTTTTCACAGTTTTGCATCAATCAGTGGATTGTTTTCCATACACAGGATCATCAATCAGTGTTGTGAGGGCAATTACCAAGCATATTGATAGCAACAACATGAGACTGGAGAAGAAGATATTGTCTGAGTCACGAGTGTTGTTTGGTAACCTGGCCAAGTTTTTCATGGACATAAGAACAGTGAGTTTCTTCATCTTTCTACGTTGTTATCTGTAACGAAAATCGTTATCGTGCTTGAGTTGTTTTACCGGACTTTTCAAGCATCAACCTTTCTCAAAACAAACAGAGTCCACACAAAGAGTCATTGAAAATAGATGATGCCTTAGTACCTAGAAAGCCCTTGAACCCTTAAAATAACTGAGTCACTGGCGAAGACATGGCGCTTGAAATGTCAACTAAATCTACTATTGGAAAAACAAAGACATTTCTTGGTAGAAAGAAGAACAAAGGAAAAACATGACTTGCAGAAGTTGCTAGCAAATTAATACAAAGTTTTGTAAACGAATTCATTTTTGGAAACCCATTTGGAAATGGAATTATTAACAATGGAACCTCACTTGCACTCCCTGATTGGCAGGTTTGCTAGTCGAATGACACTACCAATATTGACACCAACCTGAAAACAGGAAGGCGCGCTATTTAAAAAACGTCCGTTCTGCATTTATCAGCATGGTTTCCAATTTCTTCTTTCGTCACTACCTAGGACTTTTTTAATTTACTATTCAACTTTTTATGACTTCTGCGTAGTTTAAGTATTCTTGGTTTGCAGTCACGTGATTAAACGCTCTACTTTCATTAATATTTCCCGGGAGTGTAATTGTTGTTTGTAGATAACTAACAAGCTTGTTTATCGTTGTTCTGTTATTAGTACGATGTACCTCGCACGGTGTTTCTTGCCCCCGATTTCCAAGACTGTCCCCACAAGTTAAAGGGTGACATTTTAAGGAACCTGAAACACACTCTGCTCACTTGGCAGACGCAGAGGTTTCGTCTACACCTCCTGTGCGAGGGGAATGGTGACGGGACTGGAGTGCATTTCCTTGAGGGGCACAAAGGTTACGAACTGGCGGAAGTCAACGAGTTTATAATCAAATTCATCAACGGACTTGGATATGGGATTCAGGTAATCACTTTCATTTTGTTCTCGGTTGGAAGTGTTTGGCGTCTACCTCTACAGAAAAGTTGCAAGATGTGAATAAAATGCAAGCAAAAAGTTCAGTTTGGAAAGGGTCTCAAAACCTACGAAGTAATTAAGGTCAAGATCCCGTGATCACTCTGTCTCAGAATCACCCCCTTTTTTTGTTTTCTCATGATCACTGACGATTACATAAAACGTAACACATAACTGGCACACTTGCACGCAAATGATGCTTCCATCTACCTCAAGTTTTTTTGTTATTAGTTATTATGGATCGGAAAACCGCTTAGGAACTGCTTAATATCTTTATTTCTTTCGAACAAAGTAAAGGTATTTTTTGAAAGGGCTCAATTATGGTTTTCGGCTTGTTCAAAGATTTATTGACGTATATGTTGGTATAATAACTGTAACGAAACAGGCTATGATCAGACACCATCTGAGCTTTTCCTCAGGCAAACGGTAAGGATGCTATGTCATAGTCAGCGATTAAGTTGGGTTGTGTAGAAGGACGAAACGGTTGCTTACGCTAAGCTTGCTCGTAAAATTTTCAGTACAAATCGATTATGTTTATTTTATCATACTGAATCGTTTTCCCATCAGATGTTGATCAGCTGGTTGCCAATTGCACAGACAGTACAGAACTTCTCCAAGGAGGCAGGAATCGGTGGATTGGACGGGTTATTCCCCAGCATCGAGGTTGTGGTGGGCATTTTGGGCTTTACTGGCATCACCAAGACCACACTTGAACATATCAAGTGGAAAGAGTACTTCAAAGAGGCAAGTGTAAAAGATCTGAAGCCGTTGACAGGAACTATAAGGACTTCGTAAAGCGATCTGTTCCGGATGCTCTCGGTTTGCGCGCGCAATGCATTGTTCGTCAAAATTAGGCGGTCCTCGTCCCAGGCTCATCTATTGTCTATCAAGCGCGTGAACAACTTATTTGCATGCTTCGGGAACTTTCACCTTTATGAGATAAATTAAATTAACTATAACTTTACAGTATATTTTGGTGAGAATTTGATGCCCAGATAATAGAAAAAACACTAATGTATGGACCGCCCATCAAAACGTCTTCGCGCGCTGTGATTGGCTACTGACGGCAGAGCTGTCAAATCAAAATCATCTGGTTCTGCGTTCGAAGTACAGCCAGTTCAGATTTCTTACCAGTAACTGATTGCCAAAATCTCAGTAGGATTTGTTCATTTCAAGATTTTGCAGGACTTTCAAAACTGACTACGTAAAATAATTTTATCTTCCAAAAATTCATTTGTAGCCAGACACTTTCATCTTTTCCTAGCTTTTAACAATATCAAAGTTTATTTTCTTAATTGCAAGCATGAGCATAAATTTATGTTATTGTGGTTGGATTCGCGTTCTTTATCATGGTTGTTTTTTTGTTTGAGTAAACTTTTCTACCCTGGTCTCAGTTTTTGTCATAAGATCGTTCATCCATAAAGACCTATGAACGAATTTATCTACGTCACATACGATGAGACAGCTGATTTCCTACTGTTACAGTCAATGGAAGTGACGTGAGAAGTGTAGTCACTTGCGCACTTTCTTGCGTTCTTCAAGATTGTGGCAAATTTTAGGCCAACTGAATTCAGGTTTTTGAACTTGCCGTCTGCAGTTTAGAAATCAACAACGAAACTCTTCTGATTGGGTTGTCGTTCTTTAATTAATTGACAATTATTACGGGGAGGGGAGGTGTAGGTCGTTTCATGGGAGGGTCACGATTTGTATGGAAATTCAGATGGAGAGGTCGCATCATTTTGAGCGAATTTAAACCAGGACTAGTGCAAGTGGTAAGAAATAGAAACTGCACTCAAATTGCGAGAAATGCCATTTAAGAGACCTGTAAACTCAATTTTTTCCGGGGGACTTGCCCCCGCCCCCTCCCTCTTTAAAACTTTTAGATAGTTTCATTATTTGCTCTCATCACCGCCTTCATTTTCATTTTGAAACTGTTGTTACACTCGCCTACAGTAGTAATATATGAGACAGCATCCAAAACCATCTTTGTTTTTTTCCATGACAATTTAAAGGAAAGAATCAGAAACCTTTCAGACGCAACGATATTTGGAGCTATTAGCTTGAAAGAAGTAACTAAGGTCTGCTAAAAACTACAATTTTAAACACGAATTTGAAAAATATTACTTGTTTAGAAAGATCATTCACTTTGTAAACTACATGAGTGTGTATGCGATTGTTGGATATTTATTTTTAAACTAACAACACTCATCCCAGTGCAAACCCTGTTCAGCGTACGACTGGGATCAAGAAACATTCGTGATCCAAAAATACAAAAGACCAATTTCCCTTCCTCCCCGTAATAAATGCTACATCCCTCATAACATCGATATGTGCCCCTTAATATTTTAATATCCTTACAACTGTTACAGATGCAAAGTTTCCTTGAATCATTCAAGAAAGAAATCAAAGGACTGCAAGAAACAGCAGGCGCCATTGTTCAACCCAAACCGCTGGCTGATAAACTGCAGACATCACACGGCTACCGATTGGACGGCAAGGAATACGAGTACCTAAGGGAACTGTTACTGAGACTTGACAAGGGCAAGACATTTGGAGGACTGGTGCAAGAAACACGCGAGGACCTGGGGCTAGTATGGGTTTGCAGCCGTCACAGCAGAGGCGGACAAACGGAGAAGGTTCACATTGAACATTCTCACAGTATATAGTGTGTTGCCATACGTGAGAGAGGCTGATAATTTTACGCACGTTTTTTTAATGTAAGTGTGGATTTTTGGTTCAAAAGCTCCAGAACCTTAATTTTTAGGACTTTATCCCAAAACAGGTAAAGATATTTTAATACCTTTTAAGAAGGGCTCTGTATAACGGTTTGATTGAACAAACCTTCAATTGCTTGGTTGAACACGTTAATAAGACAGTATAAACGTTTCAAACACAATTCCGTATTGAACACGCCAAGTATATTGCGGATGGCACAATTTCATAGACGATTTAAACGCATTTCATTTGCGAGTACTGAAACGAATTTCATCTAATGGTCCGAGGGATAAATTGTTATCTCGGGTAACTTTGCTCACAATTTAGTTAAACAAAGAAACTTTTGCAACAGGTAGTGCTAACCGTTTACATCGTGAATATTTTGCTGAACAGCCAAACCGTGGTAAAACCCTCTTCTCCGTTGTCTCTTTCCCAGTCTCTCCCCTCTCCCTGATTGCACGTGGCACCCAGCTTGTGAGTGCTAACAAGTGAAATATACGTGAGAGATGTAGTTGCTATTTAACCTAATGGAGAGAGCAAATAGTTTCATTTTAAGTAAAACGTGACCAGACCCAACTCGGGAAGGATTGTAGATTCAAGATGAACAAGTTGGCTTCAAAACAGGCGTTCGTTTGGATTTTTGATCTCATGCGCCATCTTGTATTTTGCGGTAGATAACACCAGTAGCACTTGAGCCCGCGCTACAAACTAATGGGTTGGACCGCAGAAAGTGTGGTGCCGGATATCGAACGAAAGCTTGTGTGAAAGTCAACTCAAGCTTGCTCCCTTGGACCCTCATTATTATAAGGAAAGGTTTGGCTTGCTGATCAATCACGAAAAAAAATTAACCATCCAAAGAAAGACATGCTAAGCAATGTCTAATATATTTTTTAAATATGCATAGCTAGAAATGTTTAACAGAAAGTGATTACCGATTATATACACATATTCTAAGACAGGCAAAGCTTTGAGCTATTGTGATTTATTAAAACGGTTAAACCGGATATACCGTATAAATATGCCGTAAGTATTTGTTGACAGAAAAAACGGAGATATTTCAAAAACTTGATCACAAAACAACATTAGCGGCACTGTTTCATAAAACACTTACAGATTACGTATTTTATTAGTTTTATTCTGATTAGTTTTGCGACGATGGATAACTTTCGCTAGGCACCGACATTGTGTAGAGTATTGGTCTAGTGAAAGAGCAAATATCAGATCGCAAAACACGATGGGAGCTCTAATTTCGCTTATTGATAGCTAGTCATGACCGAGTTTAACGTAATTACTTCCAGGTTCGTTTCGTGCGCTGGTCAGCGGACGGTATGCAACGTAAATACAGGGCTCCCAGAATCCCTTTCGTGCATGGTATTTCTCTTTGCAAATGTTGCATGTTTTAAAACAACTATGTACGAATCTAGTGAATAAAAATTGCAAAGCACAAGATTCTCTGCCAGCTTGAGGCAGTGTTTACTCGTGTGTCAGTCCTTAACCAATGCACAGCACAATAGCATATCATAAACTTCCAAATACAAGCCCATGGGGGGGCTTATTGGTTCACTTTATTTAAAGTTTGTTTCAAAATAATTACTAGGCTCCCTCCAAAAATAATCCCATGGGCTTATATTTCGGGATGCTTATAACATGGTTCTCGCTTCTCCTGGAATTCTTGGAAAACTCCTGGGAAAATAGATAATTTCCCTGTACACCTGGAAAACTCCTGAAACTTTGCGGAAAACTTTTCAGCAGTTTTTTAAACAAAACAAAACCTGCAGAAGCATCTGACTCATGACTGTACTTTTTGTACTTTACCAAGACTCAGTTTCAGGAAGTTTTTTTTCTGGAGATTTCGGTCGTTTTTGTCCCGTTTCGCTTCGACCGGAAAACTGAAGAAATTACTTAATATTGTTTTGTTTTTGGCGTTAGAGAATTTGGGGTTGGGTCACCTGGAAAAATACATTTTCTACGCTTGAGAACTGCAAAACTGCTGGAATTTTTTTATCGTCAATCAGTGAGCACCATGTTACAATCGCAAGGAATTTTGCATCTTCGATTTTGAAAACTTATAACTTTGTTTTTTGGGGGAGCCTGCTATTTCGAAGTTACATGATATTTCAAAACAAATGCTTGCACTATCAAAAATGCTTGTATTATTAACAATGCTTGCACTTCAATCTGCGAGAGTAAGCCGAAGACTACGGGATTAACCATAAACGAGTGCAGCTCAAATAATTCAGACGTTTGTCCTCTAAACAGAAATGTTCATTTCATCTTACATACACTTTAGTAATTTTAAGATGCTCCCTCAAAAGCTACAGCAGCCTGGGCCCTAGCAAAGAAGGGTCCTTCTTGCTCATATTCACGAAGACGAAGAAAGTACGGCTTGTCGAATACTTGGTTTGCGGTGTCAGAGTGAACCAACTCAACAATCAAAGCATATTTCTGCTCCTTACCCTCTTTCTCCGGCTCGGTTCTACGGTCCAACAGGTACTCGAGAAAACCTTTGGGAATAATAAACAGACGGGACAGACAAGTGAGTTTTGAGTCAGAATAAAGGGAGTTTCACGTACATATATGTGCAGTGTTTGATGTGCTATATATTTGCAATTTAAAGTTGTTTCTTCCCAATTTCTTTTTATTGTTGTCAATTACAACGTACCTGCTATAATGTTATCAACTCCAAATTCTTTACAACATATTATAAATGATCATGTTTTTTTGACTTCGTGCATGTGCAAGTTTTAATTTAAGTTTGTTCCTAACATACTCCTAAGCACATTATGTCCCAAAACTGATTATGAGAGCAAGTATAGAAACAAAATGTTTTCACTTTGGGACGGACGAGTTTTTTGCAGAATAACGTGGTCACAGAGAAAGGGAAGAGCTAAGACTAGAAACACTGAAGGCAATGATCGAAACGGCACAAAAGGTTGGAAAGGAAGATGACAGTTCCTGTAGCACCACGGTGAAACTTTGTCTTCAGATATGTTGTCAGCTTGAGGAACTGGGAACACTTGAAAACCTTTCAGGGAGATGAAGAGTCGAGGCAAATGCTTCATTCCACAAATGCACGTTTGAAGGCAAGCGCAAGAAGAACACGGTTTTTCTTAACAGATTTCTTAAAACCTACTAAATCAGTATCCTTGAATTCGTTAGTTTCTCCCGGAAAATTACTGACAACAAACAAGGAAGAAATGAAAGATCTGATGGGAAGGAAGGAGAAACAGGAGACACATGAGTGCAGCAAAAGTGTTGCAGCCATATAAAATGGAAAGCCGTGCATAGAAGAACTGTACAAGTTTGGGTTTCAAACTCTTGTCCCTGGCATGTAACGGCTTCTTCTTTTGACCATGAATAGATTTCCAAATGCAACACAACACAGGCATCATCGGCGAAAGCACCTTTTTAAGTGCAGTGTTATCCCCAAAGCCTTTAAACTGAGCGGCCCACTTGTCTTAAGATGAAAAAAAGGACACCTCTAAGGCTCTTGGCTAGAAATCCTGTCGCTTGGCTTAGAAGCGAAACCGCTTGGGGGAGAACTTGCGTGGCTGCAAATATTCACTGGTCAAATCTCACTACTGAAAACAGATCTATCAGCCTTTTCTATAAAATAAACATTTTCCCGTAAATTTTTGCCTTTGATTTCCTTTTTCTGCACTTTGAAATTTGTTTATTTTTTTCATTGGTTTGTGAATTTTGTGGTTGCTTTGCTCAACCGATCGCTTTTACAGGCGTACGACGCCATCTTCAACTATCCCCAGATCCAGTTGGATCAGGTAGCAACCGCCCTTTGGTTTTAGTAAAAACCTGTTGAAAACACTGAAGTGATTTAAAATGCTTGTCCTGGTAAGTACCAGCAGAACGTCTTTAATGAGCACTATCGTGCTTAAGTGAGTGTGGATGGAATACGGGATGGGTGTAAAAGAGAGCGAAACAAGTGTCATCTCCATTGATAATGATGATAACACACAAATCCTTATTTCTGATGGTTGGAGCAATACTTGCGTAAAACGAGTGAATGATCCAGTCCAGAACTATAGATGTCATACGTAATCTGACACAATCCATTTCATTTTATCTACCTGAACTTAAAACGGGGATTTTATTGAGGTGTTTTTGCCGAGGAAAGACAAAGTTATGAATGAGGAGAGCGAGACAGACGATTTCTCCTCTCGAGCACAGTTGAATTAACTGTTTCAGCGGTGTGGTAAGCCTGAACTCACCCTGAAAATATTTGCAGCAACTGTGTCTGAAAAACTGTTTGCACAAGGAAATTTCTCATACCCCCCTCCAAAAAATAATGGTCCGTACTTGGCAGTATAGAATATTTTCTGGAAGAACTTGTAGAAGAAAATTTAAGGGATCAACTTTTCAAGAAAGCTAGGAAACATGAAGAATTGAAACCGAAAGCGGGAAAAAGAAGGCAGTAGAAAGGTCTGACGATGTTGAAACTTCACTTGACAACACATTCATTAACTGTGTACATGTACTTCGGTGTACATGTTCCAGTGGATTCTGTACTATTAAAGGTAGTTACGCAACAGTGCTACCAAAACCAAGTAAGAAGTGACAAAGTTACAACTCATTCCACAAGTGTTGAAAAACTTTGTTTGCAGCAACTGTGTCTGAAGAAAAATGTTTACATGGGCCGTAGTTATCGAAAAAATTGCTTGCACAAGGAAATTCCTCATACACCCCCTCCCTTCCCAAAAAATAAGTGTCCATACCAAAGGATTATTCAAATAACTTGTTTGGAAATTAGTTTCAGTCTTCATTTTTTTTGTTATGAAAATGAACTTCTAAAACTGTCTTTTCTTTACTGACGAGAATGCTAATTGTCAGATTCTAGATTTTGCTAAAACGAATTATAAAATTCAAATGTTTTGGAGGAATATAGAGACACAAGTTTAGAGTATTTGGCAACACATCACTTGATATTTTAGGGGCTGAAAGGAATATACTGTAGAAAGACTGACTCACAAACCTGCACACTGAACCATTTCTTCTTGTGCCCACTTGTATTTGGCCAAGCTCTGTAGAACCTTCAGTGCTCCACAACGTAGACCTTGAAAGGGCTGCTTGGCAACAGACATGAGCATCTGCATTGGTTGTGCTGCCAGCTTGCGATATGCATCCTTCACTAACTCTGACAATTCTTCAGTTGGTTGCTCACTTGAGTAGAAGATTGAAGCAAGGGAGTCAAGAGCTCTTTCACGAGAATCCATCACAGCAGACTCTACATGTCTGCGCAGGCCTTGCATAACTTCAGCGATGTGAGAAGTATTGGCAAAGAGTGCCTTCAACCCAGATTCTGTGCGGCCAAGGACCCCCAGGGTCTCCACAGCAACATTCATAAGTGCCAGGTCACCACAGTTGATGAAAGAAAGCACATACTGGAGAAAGACTGGATACTGCTGGATTACATCTGCAGGGTCATTCTGAGCCAAATTACCAAAGAACTTGATAACACCTGTTAATAAAATTGTACAGATACAGAAGGCATTTCGAACAAAGTAAAAACACCACTTACAAAACCAAACTATAAAAACACAATTTAATGGGATTGTCAGCAAGACCCACAGCAATTAGTATTCAGAATGAACTTAAAAGTTACATTTTAGGGCTTTTTCTATTATACAGTCTAAATTTAGACTGAGTTTTATTTATATTAATTTTATATATATTTAACACTACTAACAATTATTATAAACAAGAGCTAGTGTTTTCTATGAGCACAACAGCTTCATTACATTGATTGAAATGTTGTCTACATGACGGGGTGCTTTTGGATGGTACCTCTTCAAGTTTGAAATTGACCTGAGCCACTACCAGATTGGTACCTCTTAGAGATTCCATTGGAATTTTATGACAACCCCCCAGGTGGGGGCATGTTTTCGCAGTTTAGACCAAAGCAATATTTAGTTGGATTTCATTCCTCAACAACAGTCATCAATTTTATCCAATTTACCAGGGAAAAAACCT
>JAOBYF010083230.1:0-11895 GCA_025403605.1 Parazoanthus darwini | reverse complement strand
AATCACTATAAAATAACTATTTACGAATGCCTGTCATTTAAACCGATCCCCCGTTTCCTTCCTTAAATTTTCGCATGTTTGCCTGTTAGGCTCAGTAAACTAAACTTTCGCTAAAAAGGTGTCAAGTTTCATGGTCACTATCTTTCATGTTTCCGCTCTACAAAGGATTTTAAAATAGATTTTTCTTTCGAAACCATTCTTAGATGAAAGGGGCGCCCCCATTGCATATTTCAATTCATATAATCAGTCAAATTTGCATTTTTCCTCCTAGTCACTGATTAAGATCAACAACCACGATATTCATGTGATTTACGACAAGTTTAATTCTAAGAAACCTGTAGACATCATATAGTTAGAAGGAGCACATAAAGATATTTTTCAGGCCAATTTTATATCTCCTTCTGAAAAGCAAGGCAGCAAAATCTTCAGTCATAAAGTTTTACCTGATTCTAAGACAATGAGCAGGAACCGGCGTCTTGTTGCAATACCATTCGTTTATAAAGACACAAAACTGAGATATATCTCTTATTAGCCGAGTGCTAGGTGCGTATGGCAAGATATGGACCGAGTTTTTTCCTTCCTTTTATGACCCAATCGCCATGAAAACAAGGAAGGAAAAAACGAGGATCAATAACTTGCCGTACAGACCGAGAAAACAAGCAAGCAAGCGAGGCTGTAATGAAAGCCGCTCCAGAATTGGCCCTAGAGCTGCAGGCCTGAAGTTGACCAGTTCAGTCAGCCATATACTTATTAAAATAGACTACGAGTTAGTTATCCCAATAAGAAATATAACGTTTAAAACTGTGGATTTTCCTTTAGACAAGCTTTATTCGGTTAAACATGATTATATTATAGTTTTAACGTGTTTCGTGTGTAAAAATTATGCGCTTTATAGTACTAATTCACATTGCAGTGCGAACTGTTTACATGTCCTAACGGTTTACCAAACTTACATTGTTTCTGTATAGTTGCATTGTTTACCAACTTGAACGGGAGGGCTTTCTGACAATAACAATGCTTATATTCTTTGTGTTTTAGAAATCAGTCGTTGTTCCAACGTTCGAGGAATATACAAAGCATTCCGGAAGCCTGACTGCATGTCACCTTTGAAAGTCACACTTTGTCTTTTGAGATTGTTGTTCTATGTTCCTGCAGGTCTTGAGTCAAATTCCCAAATGTATATCCTTTCAAGTATATGGACAGATTTACTGGACAATAGAAGCGTTTAAAAGCATGAATAGTAGTACCCTGCTTAAACCGGCTAGCCCTAGCTTATCAAACTATTTTTTTAAATTAAGAACCAGTAAAACTTTGCTCAGGCTTCTTCGACAGTTCCAGCCTTAAAATGTTCTTATGTTGTCCTTAACGGCTTCTTTTTCTGTAGGGGGTTAAACTCGCCTAACATTCGGTAAGGTGCTTTTCCTTTCACAAGACGGAAGTTTGAAGTGCCTTTTGCAGGACACTGAACTGTTTCATACCATGGGTGTGCTATCGCAGAGCTGAGAACTGTAGGGCTACTGCAGTTCAATACTGCACACTTGCAAAAGTTTTTTGTTCAGCCTGATTTTGTTCTTTTTTAATCTTGGTTCTTATTTTTCGAGCAACCTCAGCTTCGATTTTCTTATTATAAGTTTGTTCTTAAAAAATAAAAGAGTGTAACGCCGTGAGTCAGTAAGACAAAAATCACGTTGCAGTATCAGCCC
Source organism: Parazoanthus darwini (assembly GCA_025403605.1). Classification (NCBI taxonomy): domain Eukaryota; kingdom Metazoa; phylum Cnidaria; class Anthozoa; order Zoantharia; family Parazoanthidae; genus Parazoanthus; species Parazoanthus darwini. The sequence goes on along the minus strand of JAOBYF010083230.1, from coordinate 10,192 downwards.
TAAACTTAACCATACTCTAAACCTTGGCCAATCCCAAACTTAACCCTAACCCTATTGTAAACTCTTTGACCCTTACCTCGACCCTGTTTTTCTATTATCCACTAACTGATTCATAACTAACGAACGTCTAAACCTTTACGACTTGCATTAAATCTGGTTTGCCTCATCAAGCAAGAGCGCTATGCAAAAGTAATCACCATTTGCGAGCAGTTAGACATGATCTGCCTTCAAAAGATTCCTTTTGTCGTCAAATAGTTTGTTCCAGAAAAACGTGGATATTGTATAATAAAACGACGCCTCTCCCGTATGAACGACCACAAAAACCGCGTGCAGCGAAGCGTGGAGAGCTTCGAAATCGCTATGACTCACTCCGGTGATGCGAAAAGCAATGTGAACCGTCACCAGCACGAAGAGATAAAGGTTCTCGAGATACAACAGGAGCACAGTCAAGCGGTATGGCACTCTCGGGTGAGGAATACAGGGATGCTTTGTTGGGCAGGGGACGAAATTCCAGAGGTACACCACCAACGTCGTGAAAATGGGCCCCAAAATGAAGCCAATTTGAAGAACGACGCTCACGTTGTTTATTGGAGAACTTTCCAGCGATGGGACGAGAACGGTGTAGACAATGGTCACGAGGAGCTGACAAAGTAGGGACCAGAAACGGGAAAACTTGGCCAGGCGCTTAAATGTGGCCCAACAGCCTTGAAATGCTGGCATCTGAGGCAACACAGCTAAGCAGAATAAACAGTTGACTACCCAGCCGATCTGCCACGACAGTTCAAGTTCCAGAGAGTGCGGGATCACAGTTGAATTGGCGCAGTGATAGCTTGGGTGCTTGGCCGTGAAGAAACAGTCAGTTGAGTGAATTATGTACAAAATGAACGACACAAGTCGCCATGCAAGGAACACGAAGTATAACCACAACAAGAGGGTTGCTTTTTCAAAAGATGAACCTGAAGAATACTGCTTGCGAAGTGGTTCCCGTCCAATCTGTATCTGAAGTTCTGCGCAATCCTTTACAAGGAAATAACCATCGCCAGCCATAACTGACCGATCGATCGCTCACCCTTCACTGGCTCTCACTGTACTGATGAATGATTCCGCGGCGCAAATAAAAATCAAAACGTGTTTGTGATGACATCATTTTTCAATACGGAAGTACAAAAATAAAGTCGATAAAGCCCCCGTTCATTGCTAGCTATTAAGCGCTTTCACTCAACGGTATAAATTACGAGCGGTACTTTCCCTCCCATTGATCTCGCATATTGCTCTTATCTTTATACAGCACAATATCTTCACATCTGAATATATCGACGTAAATGATATTGATAAATCTTTTGAAAACTTTATTCAATGGAATATCACGGATTTAAACTCAAAAGAGTTCCTTCCTACAAAATCCTAATTTCAGCATTGCACATAATCTATCTTCTCTGATTTCCGCAAATCAGTACAGTAATGTACACTACAAAATAATTACAATTTTTTGGAACACATAACGAATTAAATAATTTTAACACTTTGAAAAAGCGTCAGTTGACGTAATATTGAAAGTTGATTAATCAGCCATTTGATATTATGTATGAAAGTAAATATTTTTGTATCCAGAAAACGGAAATTAGCATGTAGAATTTATTGTATTAAAACCTTGCAAAAACGTGATTCCTAGTTGCAAAGAATCATTTTGGGGCATGTCACACAATATTAGAACTCTTCTCCAGTTTCGTTTTTGATGGCGTAAACAGCACTAAAAGCTTTGTTTTGGAATGTTACAATATCTTCCGGTTTAAATTCGGAAAATGTGAGCTGAAAGTTGGCAGTTTCTACCACTCTTTTGTTAAAACCTTTGACCTGTGTATCAAATTATATAAGTTTTTACTTTAAACACAAAGCGTCTACAATACCAACTGATGGTATTCTTATTTAGATAGGCTTGGGTTAAATATCGGCTTCATTGCATGTATTGTTTAGTCATCATATTAAGTTGTTATTCAATTATTTTCAACACAAAGCGTCGACCATTAGCTCGGTGTGAAACTAGAACACATGTCAGCCGCACCTCACTGTTTTAACAATTCTTTAAAAGCACAAACTGCCTATACTCCAAAGTCCGGTTGTTCAAATTTGGATAGTTTAATCCAGTGCAGGGATAAATCCCTATCCAGCGGATAAAGTTCTTCGTTGTCCAATCAAAATTAAGAATGCGCAAACTTTTTCCGCTGAATAGGGTTTTATCCTCTGGATAAAGTTATCCAAACTTTGAGCGACTGGGCCCTGAAGCCCTGATAAAAAACCGCGGCCTGAAAACAAATGTAAACCAGCTCTGGGTAGTAGATCTTACCAATGCAAACAATCTTTTATTATTAATATTATTCTGAAAAGGTGAATAGTTAAATACCGTGCAATTTCAAACTTTTGATCCCCCACTTTTATTTCTTAAAAGAGCTGGAAGTTGAGTTGATGAGTATTAAATTTAATAAAGTGCAGATTCAGATGAAATACGTTTGATGTGCCAAAGGAACATACATTAGAGTTGCTATTTTTGTGCGCCTGTTCAACAAGTTACATGCATGTTTAAAGAAAGGCGTTCAACTGTTTGGCTGTACCACTAAAAAGGGTGTCCTTTTAGACGCCGATAATCGGAGGGAAATAATTTAACAGAAACTCGAAACACAGCGGAATTTCTAGCTCGTATAAGTGGTAAAGGAACACAGCTGAAAGCTGGACGTTTTTGAAGTGCTACTTAAAAGAAGCACGTGTCACACGTTGCGTTCACTTTCAATACACTAAAATCTCATTTTGAAGCCCTGGGCTTAAACGACTTCACAATGGTTTTGGGTCGGCTCAGTATGGTGAACGTTTCAGAAAGATTGGATAAGAAGATTAACTCTAATATGTATGATAAATAATCAAACAAATGTTTTCCAGTTCCTAAGGGTCTGGGCTGTAAAATTAACTTTAATAGATGGAGAATTTTTTTCAGTGTTTGCGGGACGGACCTAATAATTTCGGAGGGTAGTTCCATTTTTCGTTTCTTTAGCGTCAAACGGGAAACACAACAGCGCATGTTACCAAACGCAATCCCTCTATAGCAAGTTAGAGACAAGTTTAAAAATAAGCGCTGAATCGCATCTCCGTTATAACTCGACAAAATCGTCTGTTATGCAGGTTGCAAAGTTGCCTAGTTACTTGTATCGCGCGTAGCGGAAATGCCTTGCACCGTCAGTCGCCCACTGACCCCGAAATCGAAATAAAGAAGGAAGAAGGCGTCTTCCATGGAATCCAGGCAAGAGATGCCACCAAAATCCGGGGCGATTTGGCAAAAATGCAAAATTGATGGATGCCAAACTAAATCAGTGCGAGTACGTGCTCACTAACAATGTGCCTCTTTTACAGCATGCACCAGGAGAGGGCGGGAGAGGCCGGGAGGAATGTGCAGTGCATTAATTGCGGTGCGGATTAAGTACGGAACGTTGAAAACGAGCGGCTGCCGATAACGAAAGGAAGCTGTTTAAAAAGAAGTTAGAAAAATTGGTTTAGTCGTCCAAGTCTTGATGTAAGCTACAACAGGCAGTCGTTTAGGCCAGTGGGCCATACTTTGATAGCCTAAGAGCTCTAGATGTTCTATCGATCAGTACTACCTCCCCCACCCCCTCCCCCTAAAGGTTCGCATCACCATCCTTCCCCTCTCCCCTAAGTTCAACTTCCCAAACTTCTACACTGAAGGTACAACTATAGTAAATAGAGGCAACTGCGTCTCCATTTCATTTGACGTCATTCAACCACGCATCCTTCTTTAAAAAAAAAGCACGGTTCTTTATAACACAAGAACTGGCTGAGACTCAAAATGTGCCAAATTTAGAACAAACTCACTGGCTCTGTGTACAATTTTATAAGAACATTGGCTGAACCGATGCTCTGGTTTGCCGAATTTGAACAGGACGAGCCTTGGCCAAGTTCTCATAAACAAGTGTGTATACAAATTTATAAGTGATGTACAGAGTTGGACTGAAATATGAGAACAGTTTCCAGTTAAAAATACGAAACAACGCACATTGCTCACAGTTATTCAGTTCTTATAAATTAAAAGTAAAACTGTGTTATTACAATCTAAAAAAAGGACGTTTCACATCACACATTTCCTGAATATCAAGAAAATTTCGGTTGCAATTTTTTGGTAAATAGAGCGAATCAACGTTTTTGTTCTTGGTCGCTATAACTGAATAAGCTTAAGTCTTAACTGAAGTGTTTTTCGCCATACTTTCCTGTTCCATTTGGGCGTGAAACTATGGTCAATCACACTTCTTTATTCAGTTCGCAAGTTTAATTATAGTACAATGTATATGTATGATTTCGCAGATTAAAACGGACGCCACATACGGAAAGAAAAGGGACGAACAGATCACAACCCATTTGCCTCGAACAATGCTGACCTGACCCTTACTCTTGGTTATCACCGAATCAAAAGTTGTACACTGCTCAAAGCAAGGCTTACCATTTTTAAGGAACTGACACTAAAATCGGAAAAAATCTGTAACACAGAATCGTCGATGAGCTAGCGTTCATTTTGTCACTCTCTCGAAGCATGCATGATTCAACTCTTAAGTATGGATTGCTTCTTCAAATGATTTTTAAGCATTTGTTCAACCAGAGTCGGGCTAACGTAACATTTTCATCCATTAATGAAAGAACTGTCTGATTTATGAAGCAGAATTATTCTGTGGTGAGACCGACCCTTAAGTGCTTAACACAACATTTTGCATACCTAGATCAAAACGGAGGTCCTTGGAATGTGCTGTAACTTTGTTGATAACCATAAGCAACTACAAGCAGATAAATTTTGAGTTTCAGGACTAACTATAGCTACTTGTAACGACTTATTAAAAATTGCTTTCCTGGGTAAACTCGGGCCGGGAGACAAACCATTTCCGAGCTGAAACAGCAAGAGAGTCTACAAGTACATATGAATTGTTTTGTAACTACAAATGATCAGTTAAACGGACAAATGTTAAGTTATAAAGTTTAACGGGACGCCATAGGATAAATAAGAACTTACTTTGCGAGTTTGTTGTTGCAAGTACACGATTTTGCCTTAATATTACAGTGGTAGACTCAAGCCTTGTAATCGTGCAACCACAGCTATAACATGCAGCCCCCTCTTCCCTTATTTCTCACTCTACCTTTAATACCATCACGTATTCAGCAGGCAAGCCGGTCTCTCTATCGTATTTGACATAAAATACACTAAAAACAATTTAACACTAATTTAGTAATCAATCTGTACGAGACCTTTTTATTTCTAGTTTCACTGTGAAAACGAGAACTGACAAGATGTGATGAGTGAGGCAGATTAATTTACTCCAAACTAGCCGACTACTTGGTTTTTAACTACAATTACAAAGTATTTGCAGTGTAGAACAACCTAACTCGAAATAGGAGCAAACAATCTGTATTTCAATCAAACAGTTCTTGATTTTCATTACTTCGCAGTCTCTCTTTAAATATCGAAGTCAAGACAAGTGTTATACATGATAAACCTGTGGGAAAGCATGGAGTGATAGAGACGACACCGACTTGTGCGTGCACGAACTCTGAAGGCCAGATGAAGTGATCGAATCCAAGTGGCGTCTGTCCTCACTGGCTCAGTTCAGCTTTTCCCTTGTAGTTGCACATGATGCAAAAGGAAAAAATAAATTGTTTCACGATTTAAATTCAGATATATTGTCTTAAACAAGTGCGGTGCTATTTCTATACTTGTGTCAACAGCTCCAGCTACTTAACGCTGGGGCCAGATGGAACAGCCGGATTACTTGATAAACAAAACAGCATTTGTTATTGTGCTGCCAATTATTATGAACAAGACAGTAAACTGGCCTAAACTTGTACGTCAAACTCAATGCAATTTGAAATGATGTTTTATTCTATTTTAAAGAGTGTTAAAAAGCGCAAGATTTTTATACACATAAAAGTCATAAGTGTTTTATAAATCTTTATAATCATTAGCAATAATTCTCTGTAGCAAAATGCGTCTGATAAACATAACAAAACTTAACAACTCAAAGTCACTTGACTTGTCAAAAGTTGTCAGTTGTGTGACCTGTCAGTTCCCGTTGTCTTCTATCAACGTCCGAGTGAAACAAGTTGAGTAGATTTTCCTGATCCCAGCTGTGTCGGTATTGGAAACAAATATTCGTTCAAGATCCGAGGCAGAGCGTGGCTGCGCGCGGTTCGTCAGAGTCAGGAAAATTATTCTAACAGTTGCAGGAACACTCAATCAACTGATTTCCAGCCGAGTACTGAATCTACGCTGGTCAACTCCCTCTTCATACAGACTTGTCTCAGCAAAGTTCACTGATAACTGGTAACTGCTAAGGTAGAGCGAAATTTTTAAAATATCTTGTCCCAGCGCTTACTGTCGACTCACTTCTCGGTGCAGGGAATCCAATGATTTTTGGATGTTGAGGTACATTCGTTCCTTCGAAACCTCTTGCCTCCGCTGCAAAGTCCTTGAATAGATTTCTGCTAAGGTGTTTGAAGTACAGCATGACCCAGATGGCGATTTGCGGATCGAGTGGTCGACTTGCCGTGAACCGCGTGTGCGCTCCATTGGTGCCTGGTGAGCGCATCAGACCGGCTGTACCTCTGCCCACAACCCAGCACAGGACATGCAAAAGTTTTCTTCTCCGATCCCTGCAAATGGGTCTTCAAATGCTTACTGAGGTGATCTTTGCGCCCAAACGCTTTCTGACAAATCTCGCACTTATGTGGTCGAACTCCAGTGTGAATTCTCTTATGCCTCGTCAGTTCTTCGTTCCTAGCGAATCTCCGATCGCATCCCTCATAACTGCATCTGTAGGGTCGCTCTCCCGTGTGGATTCGCAAGTGCCCTTGCAGTTGTCCGTTATTACTACAACGTATATCGCACAGCGGGCACGGAAACCTTTTCTTCCTTGAGACCTTTGCAACATTTGAACAAAACTCCCGTCTGGAGAACTCTTCAAAGTTTTGGAGTTTCGGCTTCAAAACCTGCGAGGTTGATGAGTCCCGAGACGCTGGACAAACCGCGGATAGCATCGTTGACGCCGTTTCACACAGGGACATCGCTTGGAGCTGTGTAGTCTGTACCGAGTGTACAGGGGGCGGAGTTGCCAGATTTGAGAAGTTTCGGGTAGTATAATTTTGATTCCATAGCGGCGATGAAGTAAGCAGCTCCGATGTTGTGTAGACTGGCTGCACGAGTGACAACGGAGGCGCCTGAAACAGGATGGTTGGTTTAAACACACGAAATAAACTCAAGTTGTTCGACTGTGTTGCTTGCATTGTTGAACTGGCGCTCACGGTGAAGTGCTGCTTTTGACGGAATGTTGTTCTGCGTGACAGCGCGGGGCTGATATTGACTCAAGCCCTTTAGTTATCAGCCAATCACAGTGCTCAGAGAAAGCGATAATTGAAATAAGAGACGATATGTGTCAAACTCTGTTGGTAGGACTTATGAGGGCGTGAGGTGTGGGCTTGATCTTCGCCGATTGACCACCGTGAAATAAACCTTTCATTCCTCATCGGTAACTATTCAAAAGTTTCCCATCGTGGGTATTCAAATACTTTTTCTGTTCTCTTCTCCATTTCATGTTTGTTTGAGTGTCTGGGTTATATTTTTTCTTCCTTACCGTACGGATGTATTTCTCCGTGCGACTGTATAAATATTTATCAGACGCTCTCAATTATAAAGCTCAAAGGAAAACAATAGATGATCACAACAATTATAGACATAGTACAATGGAGAGGAGGGTTGATCAAAAGCAGAGAAATACAGCCACAAATTAATTGAAGTAAACAAACGAACATGGTCGGATGAATGCCTTAATTTTAACAAACAACTGAAACCTGTAATTATCTTAAAAAGCTTTTGTGGAGGCGGACAATGCTTTCATAAACAATTTCCTCGCTCCGGGGCATCTATAACTGAATTGAATTATGTAAACGATAGATTGGTGTTTTCCTATCGCGCCTGGTGCCCTTGGTGTCAGATGTACGTCTGCACAGTTAAAAGCAGTTTGCTGCATTATGACACAAATGGACACATGGCCCAAAAAATTATTGAAGCTTTCATAATAAATTTGGACGACCTTTTGAAAAGGTAATGCTTTAAAGTGTTTACACGGTACTCAAAGGGCATTTTGTTCGTCTCATCTCTCACGCCCGCTTATGAAGGAGATTTCAAACACGCATTTTTAATTAGAATACCGGAAACGATTTGGCTAGAAATCACAGGCGTGCTTCCGGTTATTGGTAAGTTACGCACCACACGATGTTTTCTACCCACAATCATGAAAATGCTTTCATTCATCTGTTTTCGGAAAAGGTCTTTCGCCTGATAACGCAAATAATTAAGATTGTGGCAGCGGAAACTGTTTTGTTTCACTCTCACGTTGCACTTGTTATCAAATATCCAGGCTTTCACAAAAGTTTCAGCCGCTGGAGAATTACCAATTAGAAGTAAATATTAAATACGTTATAAGTTCTCGATAGACACGATAAAATAGTTTTTTCAGGTTACTTAAATTCCTCAACCTCCCTCGCTCCTGAAATGTCCAGTGGACTAAATTAGCTGATAGTGGAGGCGATATAAAACATGCATATTACCTGGGGAGATTACACTATCTGTACCAAGTACGTATACACATTTCTTTTTATTTTTTAGTTTCAGCTCGATTTAACACGTCCCTCACCCCCTTTCCCGTCTCTCCTTTCCATCTTCTACCCATATATGTTTCAACACTTGACAACATATAATGCTGTTGCACATTTTATTTTCCTCAAGTAGAAAAGAACATTTGAGGCAGACTTTTATCTGGGATTTTAAATTATAGAGAGATCAAACCGACTGAAACTTGGTGGAAAAGGAAGCTCTGATTGGTGCCAAATGGGGGCGGGGCCAAATGAGTGACAGTCAGGTAAAGCCGCGTGCGTTGGCAGTATGATAAGTTGCAGCAGAGGTGAGAACAGGGTAGAGTGAGAATTTGGCGCTAACGCACTGCCAGCAACTAAACAGAGAGATTATTGACTTCTTTCTAGTTCTTTACCACAAAATACAAACGCAAAGGTTATAAAAGAACTACAAACCACGTCTTGAGTTTTTATGCTGCTTTTAAGGTTTTTTTAGTTCACGTTGCTCTTAACCTGTACAAATGACATTGAATAAATTTCTGAGTGAACTAAATGTGGCCGAGTTGTGCCAAGGCAAATACCATCTAAACTTACCAGCGGCTTGGGTGGCTATGCAATACAAATCACCCGAGAACAGATGAACATGACTTTTTAATACAAAATGTATGTTTGGTCCGTTTTGTTGTAATTCTCTTTCGGCTTAACACCATGATGCGTTCATAGCTCTAGGCTAGTTATCTGCCCTTTCATTTCAAAATGAAAACTTTTTTATATCATGTATCATAACAAAAAATCTTTTCAAGACTCCCGGCCTGCCTTGATTCGAGTTCGTTTCCAAAAAGTTAAAACCACTGAATTGTGTTTTAAAAAACAACACAAGCTGCAGGTTTTGGTGCTTAAATAGCTGCCGAAATCGTTTTGCACCTTGCACGGCTTTGCTGAGACCGCTGAGGTTCTATGCCTGTAATATCAATCATGTTTCCATGTTGAAATTTAATAAGTTCCTTCTTTAACTGCAAACAAGTGGTGTTCTCACAAAATATGTCGTATTGTTAATACTGATGAATGGTAAAGGTCGTTTGTGTACTCGTGACTGTTCATTGATTAAATCGGTTAGCTTTTAGACTTCTGAATATTTATCGATGATGACGTGTTAGGCACGGCTAAAAGGTTTATGTAAAGGTTGAGGATTAGGTCATCATCGATAGAAATATGTTGATGAACTAATGTCATTAAAACTTTTAGCCAGAAATAGAACACTTTTAAAACAAGCAATAATTAAGTCCACACTTACAAAGTTGTTAATACTTTCCTTTTTGTCAGTTAATTTTTTAGATTATTAGTTATATACTAGAGAAAACGCTCTACATTTTAAACAAAACCAAATCAGTCTGACAGTAAAACTATTCGCTCAGCAACTGGCTGAAATCGCTTGGTTCTCTTTATTAGACGCACGTGTAAACCAGCGATTTAAAAGTTGTTCGAACTGAATACTTCGAACTGATTATGACATAAACTTGTT
>JAOBYF010083119.1:0-11896 GCA_025403605.1 Parazoanthus darwini | reverse complement strand
TCGGAGTACCTTTGGGTAAATAAACAAAGGCATAAATACAATTTCCATTTAAGTTAATACTAGATGCCAAATCACAGCTGAACGACGACCGGCTGAATCTTCGAAATGTTCCGGTCTGATCACTAAAATGTAAATGTCGCGAGAACAATGGCCACTCTGCGCGATGATGGACGAACTGACGGACTTACTGAATTGACTGATGGTGAGAGTTGATGACACCCCCAGCCCCATCTGACGTCAAGGAGGCCATGTTGGTGTACATTTATCAAAATAATTTTCATTTTACCTTTTGTCTTGCACACCAACATGGTCGCGGTATCTTCTATATATTGGTTTTTGAGAAAATGAGGAACGAGAGAGAGAGAGAGAGAGAGAGAGAAAGGGAGAGGAAGGAAAATATGTTAATGTATTTTGAACACATGCGGTCGAATTTTGTTTGCAGTAAATTGTAATGTTCAACAAAAAGTTAATGTATTACAACTGTTCCCGTTATCCTAGAGTGAGAGTTAGAAACACATCGTTACATATTCGCATATTTATGCATGTGCGTACTACAAACTAACACAATCGGGTTTTATACTACAAACTAGCTAGTTCGCAATTTGATAAAGTGATCGCTAAGCATTTTCTAACTTTTACTTCGTTACTTATTGCCTATTTTTTGTTCAAATAAAGCTAATCAAAAAGTCATTTTCACACATGTAAGTTCAAAATTTGCAGGCAGTTTAGTAAAACGTTATTAACAAAAAAATCAAAAAACAATACTATAAAAATGTATTCCCTTTCAATAAAAAATATAACAAAACAATACTACGAAAGTTTATATTAACTTTAAAATTACTATTTTAGTTTAGAAACATTTTTTTTTTCAAATCAATCACCATTTTCTTGTGTTTCGCTGATACAGTTCAAAGATAATCTTTATGTAATCAGTCTCCGACGTCCTCCTTTATCAGCCTTAGTCTTTTTTCCTGGCTGTCATATTTGACACAGCGGCACTTAAATAGCAATGGTGCTTTAGTTTCACGCACGGGCAGTGAGGGGAAGCAATTCTTTGACTGTGTTTCAGCTCCAAATATACCTGGCAAGGAAACTTTGGTTTTCTTCTCCGTCTCGCCCTGTTGTTCTCCAACTACCTGCAGTTTCTCGCTGTACACAATTCTCGTGACAATGAAAAGGATTTGATTTTCTAAATCGTATTCTTCCACCCATCGTTGGTCAAGTTCTACCAGTTGAAGTAACTTTTGTAGCTCCTGACCTTCTAGACTTTCTTCTGTGAGATTTCCTAACTCAATATCACCTATGTCATAAGAACTCGTACACTCGACTATATCGCTTTGACATCCAGTGGATGAATTTCGGCGATTCTTCACCACACCTCCCTCTGCCTTTTTGACAAAGTCCGAACTCTCTCTAACTGCATTCGCAAGGAACTCATTTATTTGATTTGACACTTCAGATGACTTGGCAAAATCTCGAAGATTTCCAAAGAAAGTTGCCTCGGAGTGACAAAATGGGCGTTTCCAACACGATTGAGCTTTCTTCCCAGCCAAGGAAAGTAGTTGAATTGAACGGCTATCCCCAATTTTAGCCACAGTGTATTCACTGCGAAAATTGGCTTCGCTAAAACTTTGTATTGCTTTCTGCATAGCACCTACGAATAAATAAAACTCGTGTTATTTTGTATACATTAAACAAAGAACTTTCATGAATTGACAAAGTAAACTAACTTAAGATGGAATGGCAGAGCACTGACAATAGCTTAAAGAAATTTCGTTCACGTTTTGCTGAGAGTAAAATGGGAACACATTTCATGGTAAGAGAGCAGTGCCGTGTCACATTTAAATTTGTTAAACAAGCAATAACACTATGTAAATTGAACAAATTGTTGGAGACATGCAGCCTCCGAACGTATTTACACAGATACAATTCTACTTTTAACCTTTTCTTTTATGAGGTGGAAAGGTTGCTTCAATCCCTCCTTTGGTGTTTCTGTTTTACCTGTTTTGCGTTTTACGCTCAGTATGAAAACCAAACTCCTGTTTACCTTGCTGGTTAACGCTAAACACTGTGGTGAAGGTTTTGTCCAAAGGGATCAAAGTAGAAACTAGGGAGGGCTTTGGTCGTAACAACCCCTCTGCCAAGTAGAGAGAGGTTTGCGGAAAAACAGAACATTTCCTTAGCTAAGGATAAATTGCGAAAAACAAAAAGGAAAAATATATCTGTTACTCTTTGTATTTATATCCAAAAGAGTCAAAAGCGAATATAGCAACTTTTGTTGATCAAAAAAAAGTTATCCATATGTATTGATCAAAGAAGTTATGATAACCAACTAAAGGAATTGTTATCTAAAGCAATGTATTGTTTTGGTTTTTCAGCTATTTCTCCGGTTTTCGGAGATTTAAGCAGTTTTTTTTTCTTTTTAAAAAAAATATCCCAAGGTATCTGCATAAATCATTTATCTGCACAAACTCTGTACACCGATGGAGCTAATTTATATCTTTGTTTATACTTGAGGAAGGTTGCATTTAGTTTCATCTCAATCGATATCAAAGTAACAGAATTAAGAAGGGGTTGTATCAACTCGCCTTTTTTAAGAAAATGGGAGGAAAAAACAGCTAAAACATATGAAGTGCAAATCCTGCAAAAATCTAGGAGCTTCCAGCCTTAACTCAGAAAGAATTACGTTCTTATATAAAAAAAAAAATTATAGTAAAATATAAGAAGTGCAACGGAACGGATTGGATTTGATTAGCTATCAAAGTAATATAGTAAACATATTTTTTGATTTTCAAAATTTAGGATGATCTGGTAGTCTAACTTGACCTTCAGGAAACTTGTTGTTCAATTCAGTTTCTATATTGAAAAATTACCAAGAAAATTCAAAGTTTACTTGAGTTTTACTTTCTACATCGCAAAACGAAATATAATATTCGTCGTTGTACTCGTTCACAAGCTAGGTGATTTTAATGTTGTTTAATCATTTTAATCTAAAGCAAAATACTTGCAAAATTGCCCAAATGAAATAGTCACAAAGTACTAAACATATCTTCACATGAAATGGTTAAACTTAAACATTGTAACAATCAGTTGTCTGTAGGTTTCTAATAAACAGATTTTTAACTTGAAAACAATGCGCTTCTTCGACTTTGCGAATTATTAACGTGGATTTTCAAAGTTTAAAAATCTGTTGCGAAAAAAACGTTTATGAATAACTGAAAAAAAGACTGAACAAATATTGAGTTTACAGTTTACGGTCCTGTGCCGTCGAAGACTTTTAAAATACTGCTAGGAAAATATAACATCGTATGTAACTTGTGATACTGCTCCGTACTTAATTAAAAGATATTGCGGTCCAATGACATTGCCTACAATTCCTACCTTCTCAAAAATGCAAACTTTACCAAGCTTGTGTTGTCTTCAAATTATTTTGCTTCAAATATACCAAATACAGTAGGATAAACACAGGACTTCGGTCCTGTTTGTATTACTAGACTTATCTGTGTCACTGTTCAAATCGGCTAATGATACATGGTCACCAGCATTAGATCTTAACTTTCTGCTCATCTGAAGTTCCAGCAGTTTCATGAGGCTCTATATGAAGCTTGAGTTCACACAAATAAAGCTGATGTAGAAAATGTAAACGTCATGGACGTCATAATAAAATATACACATCGATAATTCAGCTTGTTGCTATCTCAGCTAGATCTATTTTTAAACGGTTGGGCGAATACGTTTTTCACTCTCGAAAGATGTTTATGTATGTAGCTATTTATGAAAAGGGTTGACTTGTGAAAAGCGTAACTCCCAGACCTCAAAGCATGATGGGAGCCCTAATTTTGCTAGATATTAAGTTGGTATTGGTTTAAAAATACCAAATTTGCTTTGTTTTGTGCTTTGCTGATTTCATTTGCTTCGTGAACAGATCAGCGGATGGTACGCAGCGTGAAATACAGGAATCCCACAACTCCTTTGGAGCTTTGTGTTGCGCTTTGCAGATGTCAAACATTTTCGAACATTTGTGCTTACAAGTTTGCAGCTATCAGGCATTGTGGAGAAGGAGGGGCTCAGTGCTCTTACTCTACCTACTTCTCTTCCATCTCAACCCTCTTCAAAACTTAAAAGAAAGACAAGTGCCGGAGAAATTGGCATGAAAAACGGCCAAGGTTTTTGTACAGTGCTGAAATGTAATACCTTACCACAAATTTATTCCCTCAAAAAATTCTCCTACAATTTTGTCTTTTGTCTTACTCTTGGTTGTAAAGTATACCTTGGTCCAAAACTTTTTTTTGTATACTTTGTAGGCAGGGACTATATTTGTGGGTTGGGATCACGCTTGTTAGAAGGGAGTACACTTTTGGGAAGGGATTACATTTGTGGGTACGGATTACATTTGTGGGTACGGTTTAAATTTGTGGGTGGGGATTACGTTTACACGTTTGAAAAGTGATTTTAATAGTGAACAGAAGTTACATTTGAGGGTAGGAATTACATTTTTGGATAGGTAATGCATTTGTTTTGTGAGTCAGGGATTACATTTGTGGGTAGGGAATACAATTGTGACAAGGAAATACATTTGTGGGTAGGGAATAACCCTATTCCGCCTCGGGGACAGGTGGGCTTTGATGCCCGCGCCAACTTCAAGTAGCTCGCACTTTCTAAAATTTAAGATAATCCTTTCATATTGTGGGACCTTTCCTCAAATTTTTAACCAATTTAGTGATGTGGCAGAATTTAGGTTATGGGGTCTGATGTTTCCATGGCAACAGCATTTTGAAGGGCATGTTTTGCTTAAATTTGAAAACCTTGCATTATATTTAGCTTTAATCGGATTGTGATGCTTTGGAATTAGTATTTTGATAACCTTAAACACTATTGTTTTGAGAAATGTGATATTCCAGACTTATTTCATTCGATATGTGACGTCATCGATGACGTCATACATATCTTAGTGTAAACTACAGAATCTGGCGATTGACGTAACAGTATTTTTTTTTTATTTTCTGAATTTTTTCCCATCCGATTTTTGTTGGTTTTATATATTTTAGACCCTATCTGCTGAAATAGCTTCAAACATATACACAAAGTTGATTACAATTGGCATGGAAAGTGTATCTCCTTCCCTATTTTTGTGTCTACAGATACATGTCGGGTTTCGTGTTATTCATTTCAAGACATTTATATTATTTGAATCGGCTTAAATCCAACTTCGCTGTTTTGAGGCATTGATCAAGTGTTTAATTAACCCTATCTGGGCTGGGCTTTTGAGGCCTTAAAATGGCTGGGGAGAGGCACAAAGTGCCCCCCTCTGTAAAATCCGTAATATTGGATCAAACAAAATGATATTACACAGAAACAATGTTTGAGTGAAGATTTATATTTCAAAATGTTTTGGAGTGGTGTCGCAATGATGACGTCATCATGACGTCATAAAATGGGTCGTTTTGTCGTATTTTCTGGTTTTTCCATGAAATTCAATTTTAAAACATTTAATGAATTCAGTATTATCATTTTATTCGTGTAATAACCCAATATTGAATCAAATCGAGTTTTTAATAGCAATTAATTCCTTCTAACAAAGTAAAAAGTCACTTTCCGCCGTCATAAATCTTGTTGTTTCTGTGACGTATTTCAAGTGTTTGTTCCGTAACTTTAAAAAGCATTTCCAGTGTACCACTAGCTCTAAATATACCAAGAAAAGCTTGTTAAAAATGTTTCGCACAATAAATGTTAAATATTCTAAAAATAAATTGTTAAACAGTCTGACAAAATCTGGCAAATTAAAAAAAAACGAAACGTACCAACAATGCATTGCAATCAGAGCTCTTAGTAAAATATAGTGCCTTATTGGTATATTGTAAGTAAGATAACGTCTCTGATATGATATAAGCACATATACAATGAAAAGTGCATTTCTTCATGTCTTAATGCTTCCTAGCAAAAAATGGAAAAAGAACAGTGTTGCAAAGTCTTGTTGCCAGTTGACACAACACAACTTGATACATATCGAGTTTTAGGAAAAGTCAACAATTTTGGTCTTTCTATTTTTCTCCATTGCAGAGAAAATTTCAAAAAAACAACAACTGGGGGGGGACACTTTAGATTTTAATCTCTGGGTAGGGAATTTAATTTGTGGATTACTCTTGTACAAACCACAACTGTAATCCCCAATTGTAATTCTTCTCTTTAGCTTTTCAATGTCCTCTGGGAGGTACTTTGGTAGTGCATTGTGAAAGAATAACATGCGTATTCCAACATCGGGCAAATACAGGCAGTGCTGGTTGTTTTGGCTGAGTGGTTAAGAAAGTAGGTCAGGACTGTATCTGTTATGGTTTACCTTTGTGGTTAACTCTGGATCAACAACAAATGTAATCACATGTAAAATTTACTTTAGAGACTTTATCGATATTAAAATCAGACACAGACTTGCCCCAAAATGCCTTTAAAAACTATTTTCGTCCCCATAGCTCAGAATATGATTTATGAAACCTGGAGAGCAAATGAACCACATACCAAAGCCACGTACTATAGTTAGTACTAACTACTTGAAGCATAGTTGTAGTAGTAGATAGAGTGGCGCCCTTTATTTTTGCCAAACAACTTACCCCAGACTGATATATAAACAGTACCTCATAAACAACATTCACAAAGGAATCTAAAAATTGGGTTTCTGCACAGTAATCAAGTAAATCAGTAGCTAAACCCTATTTTAGCTACTTTAATATGTAGTATTGATGATGATGATGATGATGATGTTGATGGTGATGATGATTATAAGATAGTGATAATGCTGATCCAATACGTGCAAAACATGATGAACGATTTAAAATAGATGTCGAAGTTAATTTGGATTTCACTCCAGTAATTGCAAAGATACGAAATGCTTAAAGCTTTTGCAATACACGACAAAGAGTGTCCACAAACAATTCTGCAAGATACAGCAGGCAAAAACTTTCAGTTTCATAGTTAGGCTAAATGTAGTGCATTATTTTCAGCAGCAAGGTTTGAGTTCGTGTGTAGCAATTTCCCAACCTGGGTGAAAATCACAACGCAAAGATAACTTATTGACGATGTTGCTGCTGTTGGTGTTGTCGTTCTTGTTGGTACAAACTAGTCATTTGGCAATGCTCTCATCCTAGACTTAACTATTTATTTACTTTCCACAACGACAACCGCATTTCAGTTTTCAAAGCACCTCGTATAATTAATTACGATTCGTAACTTTTGTGATGTTGATTGCTAAATCAAATAAGACCACCCCATTGCGCTTTTCGTCTACTTTGCTAGAAGAACCCAAGAAGTTTTATACACGCGGATATCGTTAGATCATGACTTATGAAAATGGCACTGGTTTTATACTCAGTTATTTCATTTCACTTTAAAATATTCTTTTTTACTCTTTTTAGTTCATTTAAACGGACAAAACATCTTTTTTATGATCTCATTTCGAAACTAAAAACGTTTACTAGAAACTGAAAGAAAGCATCAAGTTGCTAGTATTTAGACAAAATTCCCCGTGAACACTGAACCAGTCGATTGCTGCCCACGTACATTGCAATCAAATAAGTTTCTTGGAACGCAATTCGTGTTTTATTACATTAGAGCTTTTTACTGTTAAGTTTTGTAACGTCGGTTCGATTGACACCGGACATGCACGGTAAGAAATAATACTGAATTAATATAACACTTTCCTTAATGTTAAGTTTAACAACGACCTTAGTTTCTAGGTTTATTACTACTCACATATAGAAATAATTAGATAGTAAAACTACAGGTGAATTGCACTTAAACTTGTATGAACTGATGTCGAAAGTCTTCAGCCCAAGACCAGTGAAAGCCGTTTGTTAATATCTCGTAATCGGGCCCATCATGTGCACGTACTGAATTCGGGCCCTGCATCAAGATTTTGTATTATCCATTATTTCTTAAAAAAAATTACGATTAATTCATAAATCTGTGAAAACTAACCGTACAGAGCTAGGGGAACAATGCCTTTCGTTTTGTTTTGTTTTTTTGTTTGTTTTTTTTTTTTGGGGGGGGGGCGGTACTGTAGGACATATGCATGATAGAGTGACTCTGCGAGCGCCAAAGGTGCGAGTCTCTTAAGAGATTCCGCGAGGAGTGCTTCTCCAGAAATTGTTTTTATAACACCACTTCTTGCATCCTGAATCTACTTCTGTGGTATTTTGCTTACTTGCTGTGTTTTATTTGTTGATGCATAAACACTGAAAAAACTGTGATATGGTGGACAGATGCAAATTCCGTCACCTCCCCTCTCCCTTTTCAAAATTGTAGGTTCGCCCCCCCCTCCTCTTTCCGAAATCAGTTCTGGATCACCCCAGTTGTGCTATGCTGTGCTGTGTTGAGTTGTTGTGTTGTGTTGTGTTGTATTGTGTTGTGTTGTATTGTATTGCGTTGTGTCGTGTCGTGTCGTGTCGTGTCATGCTGCGTGATGTGGGGTTGTGATATCTTCCTTTGCGTTGTGTTGTGTTACGTTGTGTTACGTTGCGCTATGCTGTGATATGTTATGTTGTGTTGTATTTGTGATGTCTTGCTTTGCGGTGTGTCGTTTTGTGTTGTGTTGTGTTGCGTGGTGTCGTGTCGTGTTGCGTTTCGTTGTTGTGGTGTGTCGTTTTTTGTTGAATTATCTTCCCTTGTGTCGTGTCGCGTTGTGATGTAATGTTATGGGGTGTGGTGTGGTGTGTTATATTGTGATGCACTGCCTTGCTATATGTCGTTTTGTTTTATGTTGTGTTTCCTGTGTTGTGTTGTGATGTGTTGGCCTACACATGCAGTAAATATTTTGCCCATAACGGGGATGTGTTTCTCAACAGATGGCCCACAATCACTTTATTCAAAATTTTTTTTTGGAAAACTTTGGAAGAGAGTACCACCCCGTGTTACACGGCCGTTGTGAGACCCTGACTCCCCTGGCACTAGTCGTTAGGCGGAAGCCCAAATGGTACAAGCGTCCCAATCTTATTGTCATGGCCAACCTGGCCAAATATGTTGCTTCTGAAAAGGAGCACGCCTTCAAACATCTGGTCAAAGGCAAGTTGCAAACGATCAAGAAGAGACTACAAAAATCAGAAGTGGATAAATTCGAGGAAATGGTAAGATAGAAGTTCAGCTGCAGATTAAACACGGCCAGCCTTCTAAGCCTATCACACTCTAGGTGGACCTTTGTCAGAAGACAGCATGTAAAATGATTTTCGTGGGCGAACAAAACTTCGTTTGTAATACCAGAACAATAAAATCGGTTTCAATGACTGAGAAAAGTCCAGAAAAATGTGGCTGTCGTTTTACTCAGAAATTAGATGTCATGGAAACACAAAGATTAATAAATACGGCACTAACAAATAAGAATGTCCCCAAGAAATTCTAGGAAAATTGACAAGACTTTGGAGTTCAACTATTAGAGGTTCTTTCTTTAAAAAAAGTTTGATTATTGCGACGACACTTTCATTCCAATTCCCTCTCCCCGAGTCAGAAGCTATAGGGTTAAACTTACTTGATTTTAGTCGTCTTGACACCACTTGTCGGCTAGTGCGTGGCGACTTATGTATGGTGGCCCGACAGCTTGTCAAAAGGGAAACGCGTGAAAAAACTTCGATAACTATTTATCACTTATTTATACGCATTTGAGGTAGTTTACTCTAACAAAAAATCGGCAGTTTCCTGACAAACGATAGGGTAATGTGTCGGCGGCTTTAGCATAGACAAAAGAGTTTTAAAAAGTTTGGATTTATCAACTATTTTTGGTTCATTAGACACTTTGATCTGTCAAAGTTCAAACTTTAAAGTCCCAGAAAACGTTGTATTGAAGTCTTTATCGCTTCCTGGAATTCTCCATTTTCAGATTTGGCTGTTATCATAAGGTAATCATTAATTAAACGAGCCCTTTTCTTGATTTTCGCGTGAAATAAGGATTTTTGTTAGAGTGTAGATTCATCTGCACTGGTAGGATAAAATTGTAGTCAATGGATAAACTTTAGTTTCACAGTACAGGGAATCTTGATCACAATAGTTCTGAAAAACCACGAAAGCCTGACCACAACTGTTGTGATCAAGATTCGAGTTGGAATCGGAAAGCTTAAAAGTGAAATCTTTCCTTGTACTGTGAAACTAAAGTTTAACCATTGACTACAATAAGGATTTTTGGTTTACTAGAAATATTCCCTATTACTTATTTTACCGCACAATCCTTAACAATTTATTTACAATTTATCTGCATAATGTCCTGGATTCCAGGCCAACTCGCACGAGTTAAAACTTGAAGTAGAAGACGTGGCCGGCGTAAGCTATGAGACAAAAGACCTCCCCGGGGACCTGGTGTTGGGTCAGCTAGACGAAGAGTATTACGAGGACCCGGATGTGAGAGAAATTCTGAGGCGGACGACATTGGACAAGGAGAAAATGAAACCATTTGAAGACGCTGACAAATTATACCTTGTCACCAGGTTTAGTCAATATTGTCCAAGAAGTTTTTTTCTTTCTGTTACTAGCACTACCAACATTTAGCTGGCCAATGAGTAATGATTTTGTGGCTACAAACAACTTTGCCTTTGAACGTAGTTTATGTGTGTGCGTGTGTCTGTGTGCGTGTGTTCTGCCCATACAGAAATACGTTTATAAAGCCAACCATTTGCAAAAAAATGATTGGAATTTGAGCTTTTGCAAGTAGCTAAATTTTGCTAAAACAAATATATGCCAAAAACTTGCATACTATTAAATATAACGAATAACGTAAATAAATTAATGCTAGAAAAACATCTGAAAATGCTTAGATCTCAGCTCGATTTAAACTCTAAGCAACAGATTTACAACTAAGTAGAAAACAGGGAAGTCTGCGATAATTATAAGAAAAAAAGAACTTAAATTTCTGAGCGACTAACTATGAAAACAAGAAAAGTAACGCTTAAACTTGCAGCTTAAGCAGCATCGTGTTTAAATGTATGTAATCGTATTTATCATGCAGTTTTACAAAAGGTCAACAAATGTTATTTTCTTCATTCAGCGAGGAGAATCTTTATAAAAATCACACGCTTGGGTCGCCAACAAATTTATTATGTACACTACAAGACTATACTACCTCTCTCTCTCTCTCTCTCTCTCTCTCTCTCTCGGGTCCTCTAAATGCGGTTGCGTGTTTCATATGTCTTGTGTTGAAGCGTAGCAACCTTTAGAGGGTGCATGTAGGCCGGTTAATTCCTTGCTTTGTTATTATTTTCTGCGACATGGAACCTTTGGTAACATATGTTGTAAAATGCCCTGTGCATTTGTATAAAGACGTTAAATATACAATGAAAATGAAGAGTTGACCATTGGGCTTGTTCTTGCACTTCTGCAGATGGCCTGTCTTTTGGAAAAGTTAAAAATAAAGCCTGCAGTCTTTCTAAGGAATTAAGAATGTCTGGGTTATTGCACGCTCTTCACTTTCCTTTACCATATTTAACGGAATGTATATGCGTAATAACTTTGAAACAAAATTCTTTAAAACTAGAAGTAAACCGTAGTCGGATTGTTAGGCCTCTAAACTAGAACTTCGACGCGTGACTAACTTCTTATTTTTTTGTTCTAAAATAGCGTGGTCTACAGTGGTAAATTTAAAATCAGGGGAAAACCAAAACGCATAGACACTCTTGATGCCCGTGTGAATCCGGGACGATTGACCAACTTCCTTCTGTCAACTAGCAGCATCTTGGCTAGGAGCAGAACTACATGGTGTGACTCTCCACGCATTGAACGAAAGGTCCGTGGACCTCTGTTATTTGCCTATAACAGAGTTTCCTATGACAAGAAAAACTGTACTTTGAGGTTGTATAACCAGGAGTTTGTTGGAAAGTCCATGGTTTCGTCGAGTGGAATACAGCTGGTTAAACAAAAATACGAGGCG
>JAOBYF010083008.1:0-11898 GCA_025403605.1 Parazoanthus darwini | reverse complement strand
CGGGTGGTAGACAGGATCCTAGGATAAGAGCGCGTCCAGACTCAATCATACCCGGGTTCGTTCAGTCCGACAGGAGAGCTGATCTGAACGTTGTTTTTTCTCTATTCCCGTTCGATTTTCACGGAACGATTCTATCTCTCGAAACAATGGTCAATGCCCGTGACCAGTCACAGAAACGGAGAAAAAACTACGATCAGACAGGTTTTCGCACTGCATGCCGAACATTCTCGGGTATA
Source organism: Parazoanthus darwini (assembly GCA_025403605.1). Lineage (NCBI taxonomy): Eukaryota > Metazoa > Cnidaria > Anthozoa > Zoantharia > Parazoanthidae > Parazoanthus > Parazoanthus darwini. The sequence goes on along the minus strand of JAOBYF010083008.1, from coordinate 11,662 downwards.
CGAAGTTTGGAGCAGCGTTTGGAGGAGGGACTTTACCACAGTCTACTTCGCACGTACCTTCCAGCACCCAGCTGCTTCACGAGATGATTGAGAGCAATTTTTGAACTGAAGCTTGGATAATAAGGTTTGGACATCCTTGAAAGAAAGGGAAGGTTCTCTCTTCGCATCTTTCAGAACTTTGGTCAGTTCTTCGAAAGTGCGGTGTTGTTCTGAAGGGAGGTCGCGGGTCCCGCTAAATTCATGGACAGAAGCAAAAACCATTATGATAATGAAAACATATACAGCTTGCATTTTAAAGTCCGGAATGCTTTAAAGTAATTAATTCGGAATCTTTAGATTTGGTTTAGCACCGCTGACGTTGAAAATGGTGAGGGACTAGCTTCGTCGGGATAGCAAAGGAGGTAGCCGTGGGGTAGAAACAACTTTTCAACTTTCGCCGACAAAGTATTTTTAAGGTTTAGATTAAAACTTAAACAGCTTAAAATATCAGTTGGCTGTACATCCATTGCACTCAACTTGACGTAGTTTTCAAGACAATTAAACGCTGTAACAATCAGTTAATGCAAAATCTATGAAGGTCACGGTCAAAAATTCACTTAAAGTTAAATAATAAAACTACTAGGGCGCAGTTTGAGGCTCAAATCGCCAAAAAGTTAAGAACAATGAGCCTCGCCAAATTTACTGGTTTTTATTAAAAAAAAAGTGTGTAGGACATTTGAATGATAGTGTCATTTTCTACAACGACCAGAATGCTTTGCTCACTTTCTTTTGTAAGATAATTAGTACCAATTGCTCTAGGAACAAAAATTTGAATAAAAAAGAAAATTCCTAAAGCAGTTGGTAGTTGTAGTAAATTTACGCGATCATGCAAATGCCCTATTGAAAATGGAAGATACAACAGACATTAAAGCTGGAAAAACTAAATTACACTAATGCTGACCAAATTAAAATTTGCAAGGATAAAAACCTAAATGATTTCTAAGAGCATTAAATGCGATTTTGATTTTTTTAAAAATGAAACTAGGTAAACTCCCCTTTGTTGAAAAAGTGGATCAGTAACTTTACCCTCCGTTCTTAATTTTGATTAGACAACAAAAAATTTAAACCGCTGGGTGGCGATATGAAAAAGAAACGCTTACATTGTCCTAATCTTTAAAAAGAAAATCTGCCAATTGTGTTAACCAGCTCGCTAGCTGGTTCACTATTGAGGGGGGAAGAAGCGATATGAAAACAAAATGATGAGTCATTAATGGTGAATGCCTGGCATTGACCAATCTTGAAAAAAAATTATGTCTAATAGCTTCTTGAGCTGCTTAGCACGCTCAGTCACATTGCCCTAATGAGTTAATCCCATTCTCTTTAATGTTGCTCTCCAGTTATTTATAGGATTAAGTTAAGCGAACCACAGTTCAACTTTGCAATTGAGGAAAACGGCTCCTACCATGTTTGCCTTTTTAAAAATTCAATACTTTGAAAGTGACTGTTCTGCGGCTATTTTGCCGGAAAGTTCAAACATGGTCAGTTAAAATGTCTCCTTTCAGCAAATAGCGGGAGGACCACTAATTCTTCACTGGTTTTTGTGTTGTATAAGAATACTGCGAGCGTATCATTTCCGGTGCATTTCATGCACATGATGAACGACTGTGTATACGGGGAGCTCTCTCACCGATGCGTTTTGTAGAGAGGCCCCGAGTACAAAGTTGCAACAGCAAATACAACTCGCAATACCATGTTGAAGTGTAAAAACCAAATAACCAGCTAAAATGGATAAAAACATATTATTAAAACACAAGGTAATTTGAAGGGGGGAAGTTGATTGTCATTTTAACTAAGAAATTCAGATGCGTGCAAACTGCCTCGTTTTCGCGAAATACCAAGATTACTTCGACTCCCGCATTTTTGCTATCATTCCCGGTGCATCACATGCACGTGATGTCACTTTTCATGCAAACTGTTGGTATCATTTTAGAAATGCCCACGCGATATCGTTTCTGATCTTGCTCAGCCTGGAAAACATCCCCCTTCCTCCAAAAAGTCCAAGAAGCTGGGTTTTGACCGAGCGAAAGGCGCTGAACCCTCTGGAGTCCAACCAAAGCCTAAAGCCCGGGGCCTATTGAAGACGATGTGCGCGACACAAAGATTCGTACTTTTTTTCAATTATGATAGCAACGCCAATGGTTAGTGTTAAACATGATTTCTGTCAAGGTTTCCAAATTCCCTGCCTATAATAACTCAAACGATTCTGTAGAGTGTCATTATCGCTTTGCGTTATCATCCTTTCGAAGTACTGCTTTTAAGGGATTGATGTTAAAGTGCAGGGATTTTGAAAACAATAAAGAGAACGCGTATTTGCAACCTTTTTTTAAGGCCCTTTAACTACTTTTCTTGATACTTAAAGGATTTGAAACAGCCGCTCAGTTGTTACTGGGTTTGGGGGTTAGGGTGAAGGAGGGGTGCAAGAGGGGTGAGGCTTGAGCGATGCGGCCGAAGCGCGATAAAACTACTAACTCTGAGACCCCAACGTGCTCTCCCAGAAATTTTGGACTTCTGAATTAACTGGAAATAAGTATAAGTTGCAGACATAGCGGAAGTCTTCATTTTATTACGTAGTTCAAACAGCCACAATAGATGAACGCTATTTGGTAAACATTATGTTAAGGTAGTAGTTACTCGGAAAAATGTATAAGAAACCTTCAACTTTGAGGATATATTTTCCATACTCTTAATTTTTATTATGGAATGATACTTCTCACATTGTTAGAACATCATACGAAGTATCCATCGAAGTGGTCATAGGTGACTCTTGACAAAACCCCAGGGGAGGAGGGGTCAGTGGATTTTATCACCAGAAAAAATAATGGTTTCCCCTGGACAGGTCAATCTCTTAAGGTGAGGGCGACTAGGTATTTTTCATGGGCCCATGCATGGATGCATGTCCTCGATTTTCGGCTTTTTGTACGATAGTGACGACCAGTTCTTCCCCCTAAGTAGTGTCATGAAACAATTTTACCATTATTAATTGAGAATAATGTTAACCATTGTTTCTGTATATTCTAAAAAGCGATATGTTCGTAATTCATAAAACTCTACAAAATACTTCCTGTCAAAGTGTAGTTAATGGGACCTTTTAAAATATTTTAGAAGAGCAGCCAAAACCGCAAGCAATCTTCTACGTATCCGGAAAGAAATGCGATTAAGTATTCTATTAGCTAGACTTGGAGACAAGAGCATTAGTGGGAAGTACTGATTATTGAAGATTACTTGGTAAACTGTAAGTAAATATGAAGCTTGGACTGAGTATGGCTATCATGTTTGGAGATTTGAGGAAAAAAAATGCTTACACTGATGTGCTACTGTGCGTATTGTTATATGAATATCGGCTCTTTATGGGAATTACAATCAGTACAAGTTAAAACTCACAAGAGATGATAAAATAAGTTAAACAAGAAACGTTTAAAACGATTCAGAGAGCTGACAACAACATATCACAATACTTAGTCACATGCCTGATTACGTAAGGAAAAATCGAGATCGTATTACCGGTAAACACTTGAGTAAATAAACATTAAGATTCATTAGGTCCTCGCACAAGCAACATGTGTTAGTTTAGTCTGAACTACGTTATCCTGATCGCAGAGTTCAGCAACATCCTGTGTACAGCCATTTCAAGAACGGTTTTCATAGTCAATAGTCGACACTGGAACCGAAAGGAAATTTCGTTACATTAATACTTAGTGGTATAAATTGTAATGATAAAGATGCCAGTGATAATAATTGTATTACGATAAACCTGCATCTGAATTATGCAAAGCCAATCTGAATAGCATTGAATTATGTGTGCTGCTCTAACCCCCATAGTTCCTTTCGGTTCCAGTTTCGACTATTGACTATGACAACCTTTTTTGAAATAGCTGTATAGTTTACTTAATAAAAACGGTACGGAACTCGATACAGAAGATTCTGCCTCACTACTGATGGGTCAAGACCTCAAAAGAATAAGTAACACTTAGCATTTGTCAAAGCTGTTAGCATGTCCTGGTTAAAAATAAAAACTTGTGTTGGCAAGGGTTCCCACGAAAGGTGTCAAAAAGGTGGCTTTTTCGAGAGTTTTGCAACACGAAAAAAACAAATAAAGAAAATCATAACCATAAACTTATAACTTGGGACGCGAAATTTGCAAACTTGTTTCAATCGATGTTCACCTTCACAGTTGGAATTACCTTTCTTTCCTCTTTCAGCCCCAGCCAGTTTCTCGACATTTATCTTCTTCTTACAACATCAACGCACAGTTAGTTGTTTTGTTATGAGAACATAGGGATTGATCACATATAACAAGCTATCCAACATGAAAAGAAAAATTCTCCCAAACTGTTTCAAAGGAACGTATGGATAGCATTTAGGAGAACTTAGCAACACGTCATATGTCGTGTATGGGGCTGAAAGGGTTAAAAATAGCTGGTGTTGAGTCAAAGTCCAGCTACGTCCTGAAAAGTTTGTTATTTCAATAATTTTAGCATTCAAAAAATATTTTTAAAAAATATTAATGCATGGAAATTGGAACAAAGTTTTTAGAAACTTGGGACCTAATTATTTAACACCAAATGAAACATGAACAGGAACGTCATAGCGGAACTTCAATAGTAACAGGTTCCTTATTCAAGTAAGTTCCGAATGAAAAGCAATTTCCACCTCCTCCCAGAACCATGATCCTTTGCGGTTCCACCTGCAGGCTGCAGTGGTTGTGAAGCAAAACCAGTGAGGAGGGCTGGCAGCATAACTGAGGACGGAACACGAGCAGCAACACATTACACACCACGCACCTATAAATATTACTCAGACAGTACGGCTACTATACTGATTACATTTTAACTAAAGACAAATTGCTGTAATAAAAAGATAACACTGATTAGATAGAATTAAAAAAGATGTTTTATAGTACACTCATGGGATAAGAACAAGCACAAGCGTGTAAGAAATTTCAATACTAAAGGAAAAAAAAACGACGCTAATGTCAGCTTATTCCATGTTGTAGCACACGTTTTGATAGTTTTTGAGATTTCTATTCCTTGTGCTGGTGCTTCTCGCAAGTGTGAAACAGGCTATAAGATGGCGTTACTTGTTACAATTTCAAGTGTGAAACAGGATTTAAGATGGCGTTACTTGTTACAATTTCAAGTGTGAAACAGGCTTTAAGATGGCGTTACTTGTTACAATTTCAAGTGTGAAACAGGATTTAAGATGGCGTTACTTGTACAAATTCAAGTGTCAAACAGGCTTTAAGATGGCGTTAATCGTTACAAATTTAAGTGTGAAACAGGATTCAAGATGGCGTTACTTGTTACAATTTCAAGAAAATGGTACAATTTAAAAAACTTAAGATGGTGTTACTTAATGCAATTTAAAAATAGTGGTACATGTTACAAGTTTTAAGGTGGTGTTACGTGTTACAATTTTAAAATAGTGCTAAATGTTACAAACTTTAAGGTGGTGTTACGTGTTCCAAATTTTAAGGTGGTGTACGTGTTACAATTTTTAAGGTAGTGTTAAATGTAACAATTAAGTTGCTGTTACATGTTACAAATTTGCCTGATGAACTCGCTGCATTGCACTGCGTTACCCCATAATGTACTGTTGCAGCAAGCAAAACTCATCTACAAGAACCTAAAATTGGCAAGTTTGACAGAAAGTTAAAAAGTTTTTTTTTTCTGCAACTAAATTGGAACTAATCCACAATCTTGTTGATTGTCTCGAGGTTCTTTTCACGTCTCAATGATAGTAAAATATTCAAAACAAGAGAGTTTGTCCTGCTGTCATGGTAACGGGGAGCCAAATTGTGAGTACTGTGTTCATCATTGCTCGTAGTGGAAAGGGTAGCTATTGGTAAAAGATCTGCTTTCTAAGAGAAAAGATGGTATTATATCCCATACCGCCTGAAGGAAAATACAACGCAAGTTCGCGCGAAAACTAAACTTAGACCACTCATTTATGTTATCTTTCCATTTGGGTGGATATTGGAAAACGATCTATGAAGTTTGGCAATTTGACATGTCAGAGAGAAAAATTCGCAAAATTTCAGCACTAAAAATCCGAAATAAAAGCACCTTAACAAGGAAAAAAGATGATACTGCAGAAATACGTCCAAGACATTATATCTTGTCTGAAGACTAATTAATCTTAACAAAAATAACCTTGTTAACCGTGGAAAATTTTTGTTTTATGACGTTTGAATACTACTATTGAGAAAGCGCATTTCTCGGCGTAGGAAATGTTAACGTTCGTGACGGTCGACCAATAACTTCCGTTGTACCTACCGGTAAAGTATACGATCGCCAGGTCAGCGATTTGAGGTCGACTATGGTGACACTTGGAGGGCCTGGGGAGAACGGCGTCACACCGCCAAGCAGCAAGAGATTGTCACCCATGACATGTGCAGTGTGGGAGTACCTGTAAATGAAATAGAAACAAGCTGAACAAAGAGAATCGTTATACTACTACTACTACTACTACTACTATTACTACTACTATTATTTTTAATAATAATAATAATAACAATAATAATAATAATAATACTAAAATTGCTTTGCAAATACAGAACTAAGACTTTTTCAATCTGGCCCTCTAGCCCAGTTTGAGGACTTCTTAACAATCTGTCTTGCAGAGAATTGGGCAACACACCCGTCTTGTTATAGGCAAGATCAGACCAAATTTAAAGCTCTATATTGAAAATAAATCCTGGACTTTTTCCTTGCAAAATGTGTTACCAACCTTGGTTCCAAAGCAGGCTCGATGTTCAGCGTTTGCAGCCGCATTGGGCTGACCTAAGAAAGTTGAAAACGTCAGAAAATGTTAATAAAATATCACGACATGCAAATCATTTTGTACTGAGAGTATGATCTACTTGCATTTCATGCGGGGTTCTTCGAAAGTCCGCCACGACTAGCATGAAGTCTTTTCAAAAGTGGAATTTGATCAATGCTATAACTATTACAATTATGACATATAGCTACGGTTTCATTCTTCTATAATTCGTGTGTAATGACCGAATCATGTATGTAGACCGAAGATACTGGTCATTAAAACAGAACTGAAAAAATGCAACACAGTTGCATAAATATGCAAAAAACATTTTGAAAAATGACTGATATCTTTCTCCGCAAGATATTTTACTGCTAACCAAAACGATCACTATCACTGGGTTTTAAATGTTCCAAACCAAGCTCCATTCAACAAAGTGAACAAACGACAAAAGAAAACAAGCATTATCACTGTAGTAAAAAAGAGTGACTCATTTTAAAACATTTAATTGCAATCTTTTCGGTCATTTCGCCGTTTCATTATGAAGCTACATTAGGATTGTTATTATCGTTATCAGAATCATTCTTATCGTCATTTTTATTGTCGTTATTAATCAATTAACACAAGATAAGACACTTTCAGCTCTCCTTTCATTTGCCTACCTGTGTCTCTACGACATGGACTGTTGAAAGAGGCACCAGATTCTCACCCAGTCCACCCGCTAGGACAACGTTGCGTCCCCAACGACACGCAGAGTGGGAATGGCGCGGCTCAACTTTGTCACCATTCAAGGGAACCTTTTGGTTTCAAACAAGGTGTTAGCAAGACTGACTGCTATGGATGCAGGAGGACGCGAGGCATCTGAAAAAGTGAAAGCGGGGAGGGGGGAGGGGGAGGTTTGAGCTAATGCCGAAGGTGCAAGCCTTCTATAGGGTAGTCTGGAAGCATGCTCTCCCGAGAAAAATATGAAATTTTGGTATTTGAAATCACCAGAAATTCGCTCAAAACTTCAAACTTTTTAGAAGTGTACAACAAACGTGAGTATATATTTAAAAAAGTGCAAACAGGACAACTCAACATTTGCAAATTATTGAAAGTGGTTCTCATCCTTCGATACCATTCAAATCAGTTAACTCTCCTTTATTACATTACTATTTTCCATTCGAAGTGATTTACCATCTCTGATTACCGTTCGAGTTGGATTACCACGCTTGATTACCATTCGAAGCAACTTACAATCCTTGATTACCATTCGAAGACATTTATTACTCTTGATTACCATTCGAAGTAAGTTATCATTCATTCCCATTGGAAGTAATTCACCATCTTTCATAATCATTTCCACTCGTTCACTATTAACTTGATTTTCTAATGATCCATATTATCAAAGAACATTTTTTCTAGCTGTAAATTGCCATTTTACAAAATAGAAATGTAACTATCTCTAGTCTAGTGTTGCATGTAGTATTGGCAAACCTTATGTTGAATTCCTTGCAAAGGATGCTCTTTCCAATCTATGACTACATCACCGGCAAGGTAGTTAGAAAATCAGAAATTTCGATTAACACTATTTAGATGACTGATCCCACCTGATTCCAAGTTCGTGTTGTGACATCCAAACAATAGCAGTCACCAAGAGGTTTCGAATGAAGAGTACGACCTCCAAAGACCAGCAAGCCTTCTTTGTCTGTGTAACAAAAATAGTTTCACATTTATTTTGACTTCTAATGCGCTTTAATGCGTTTCCGTTTAATGACCAAATACGCATTACAGTATATGTCGTTCTAAAATGTAGTTAAAATAAAAATGGTTTCTTTTTCTTTTTCGCATTTAAAAATGCTTTGAACAACATTTTATGTATACAATTATTTTTCATGGTTCAATATTAAAAACTGCAATATATTTGAGCTACCCGCTGCCAAAAATCTAACAAATGCAAACTGCTTCGTTGAAATGCTTAACCTCTCGCCCTCTTTGGACAATTCAAACAGCTCAAGTATTTATTCCAAACCATTTACATTCCACGGTTCCTTTCAGTTGTGGTCTCTTATTCTTTTAAATAGTACTCGCCAATACGTAAGTGTTCAGACCAGTGAATAGAGGGTCTTGCAAAAGCAGTTATAAGCAAAAGGAAAAGGCATTTGTTGAGACAGCGAATAGCCAAGAAACAAGGCCAAAACTACACTCCAACGGACTTTATAGAAGCATTCTTAAATCATGTCGAAAACAACTCTTTTACTACCCTGTCGCTGTATATACGCACTGAGAAAGATGGTTTTTCATGTGCAAAATTCTAGCTTCTCGTGTATTTTAAATTACTATGCATCGCTGGAATACTACCGTCACATAATTCTTAAGCTATAGCTATCGACTGCGCCATTTAACGGCAACATAATTTTACTGTTTTGTGTTGTGAAAATTATCTTTATTTGTCTATAATATTGTTTGCATTGTAAAAAAGGAAACTTGACCATCTAGGGTTTACACTTGACAAACACAAAAATTCGACTATTCAAAAATCAAATGATTTAAATAAAATTAACTAACCATCCTTTAGAACAGTTGAAGTTGTTGTGTGACGCCACCTTGGCGGTGGGACATCCCCATGACACTCCCATGTAACGCAGCTGACTTTATACTCTTTACAGACGGCATCACTCCGTTCAAGAGACGTTTCGTGACATGAAACATTTGTAACGGGAACAGCAGCACAATCTCTATCAACCATTTCATGACGTTCACTTGTCTCATCATCTTCACTGGAAACAGTAAAGCAACCCCCACAAGCTACTGCGTGACTGCCAGTTGTCTCATGATCCGAACTTGTATTACACGGAATTGTTTCGTCACAATCACTAGCCGAGCCGGTTATATTCTTATTTGTCTCTTCGGTTGTAGAGTATGAATAACTGTCGAGTGTTTCTCTTTCTACAGATATCTCATTAACAAGTGATGCTGTCGAGCTTTGTTCAGCTACTGGAGTCACGCCCCGAGTCACGTGAGCTCGTAAACTCAGATTATCCTCTTGTATTGAAGCATTACTTGCATTGAAAGTGAAATCTTCGTCTTGAGAGGATTTACTGCTTCTCTGAGCTGCTTCATCTTTGATGTTTACTTGGCAAGAGGTATGAAGTCCTTTCCCAGTACAAGCTTCTTTCATTTTACTGATCGCACTAACAGATTGTTTAACTATTTTTTCGACTTTAAAGACAAAGGATAAAGTGCAAGGATTTGTTGGTGAAGTTCGGCCACCATAGACAAAAATACTGCCATCTTTCAACTTTGTTGCCGTGTGAAACATCCTTGATCCTGTGAAGCAAATGAAAGATCTATCAGGTCACATGTTGTGAAACATTTAACTAATGACCTCTTTCCCTCGTATTGGTCGGGTCTGGCTGGTCTGAGAGAAGTGGTTCTGGCGCACACGTACGTTTTTCCCCACCATATAGATAACGAGCGAACAGCGCAAACACACAACATGGCCAGTTTGGCCGAAATAATTTGCATACGATGTCATTAAGCTAGACTAAGGGTAAATATTAGAATAAATGCAAAAATAATAATAATAATAAAATACAATTCTTAAAAACGCATTACACTAAAAGTCTCGGTGCCTTTTACAATAAAATTTTGTAAAAAATATAATTTCGTGGAAGTGTTTAAACTGTTTCATGATAAATTAAACTTGATTCAAAAGACATGTAGTGAGTTTCAGCTTAGAATAGTCTACGGAAGGAGAGAGTTTTAAGGAAGAATTTAAAAAATATTGATTTTAACAGAATCAATTGGAAAGCTAAGATGTACTACAAAATCTCATAATAAAATTGTTCACACAAATCAAGATTAAATTAAACTTATCCTAATTGCATTACCTGTAATTAGGACATGATAAAACCCGAAACTAAAAAGTAAACAAGTGTTGCGTCTTTTAATATTATTGGTTGTAAAGGCTGACATTGATTGTTTAAATGCCGTTGGGATTTCATTATTCAAGCTATAACCAAAGAAGAAAAAGACCAGGAGCAAAGACATCCCAACAAACACTCTGTTGTCTTATTTTTGTGTTGAAATACAAGAATAAAATAAGGAACCATGCGTCAAAAGCAAATGTCACAAACCAGAAACACAATCAGGATCATCAACCATTGCCTTGGACGACACCCACATTCCTGAAAAGCAAACCATGTATTTTATTGAAACGAAAATAAAGGAAGCTTGGTATACTTAAAGCCTGTTTTAAAAAGAAGGAGATAAGGAAAAAGAAACTGATGGAGGCGGGTTAAGTGATTAAAAAGAAGAGTTTGTACGATAAACGAATTCCATGGAGTATCCCACGCACACACCTTATTTGTATTTTACTCATTAGCCTTTGACGTTAAGTTTGAAACAGTTTCGAAATCTTCGAGAACAACGAAAACTGTTCAATCTGTCTCGGAACGTTTTTCTTCAAATTTTCGCAAATAATTGAAATATATTCGGATATGTTCGGCAATCAAAGTCCACAAACTTAGGGCCTTTTCATATGAGCCCGGTTGACCTGGCTGGCCCGGTTTCCGAGATCTCGACTTACCTCTAAATCCTTCATGAAATATTCGATAAGTTCATATGAGAAGGCGAGCTGGCTCGGTTACCGAGATCTCGGTAAGCGGGCTGGAAAATGTTGCCATATGAACACTTCATCCCGGTTACCGGGACGAATTATTAAAAACAGCGCATGCGTTACAGAGTATAATGACGTAGCAGCTTGTTTTCTTATCACACACCGTGGTAAAAACATGGCGGGAAGTGAAGGATCGAATCCTAGGAAGTTCCGTTGGCAAACAGATATGGTCAACCAGTTGATCGAGTGTTTACTGGACTACAAATC
>JAOBYF010082897.1:0-11900 GCA_025403605.1 Parazoanthus darwini | reverse complement strand
GTTGATGAAAGCCGCGCCACAAGTGCCAGTTAAGGCCGGTTCCACTTAAGCGCATTCGGTCGCGCTTCCAAGCGATGCCGTAGAAACAACTGCTGTCAAGAACTTTTCATGGACGCATCAGCACGCATTAGATTGCTTAATTATTGATTAGTTATCGACTGGTGTACAAAAAATGTTGAACCAGACATCTTCGCGCGGAGCATGCTGGGAGAATGTGGCGCCATTTTGAGGATCGAATACTTCGATCGTCGGTAGACAGGGGAGTTGTGGATTTTGTATAAAACTTTAGTTTTGACCCCGCATTTTGGCACAACGTGCTCTTATACTTTTATAAAGATTACTTTAAACTTATTTCGCCTGTGAAGAGGAAGCACAGGCTCTATATTTTGACGTTTATCCAAGGAAACACAAGTTGTTGGTCTCGGCTAAGTCGCCATGAGTGTAGTCGATGCGAAACCCAGTCTGACAAGCAACAAGCGGCGAAAGAAGCGTGCTAAGCAGACATCTGATTCATCAAGAGCCATGGAAAACGGAGAGGTATGTGTAAAGGGTGTTTTACTGACAAAGTGGCTGGTTAATCGTGACAGATATTTTTCTCGCGTTTTGGCATGATGGTAGACTTCATGTCAGGCGAGATTCAAGGGCTGGATCGGTGAGCCGATTCGATTTCCGATGCGTGAAAAGAGCCAAAATATATGTTGTTTACTTCCTCTACACATGACAGAATCTGGGAAAACGAATCTGTTCGGCAGAGATTCGATAAGTGTGCTGTGAACTTTGATCACCGTATAGTTAAAGGAAAACATTTGTCTGTGGTGATACAGTTCTTAAGTGTAAACATAAGATCACACTCGCTCGTGTGACTGACAAGCTTGTGTGTGTAGGATTGTAGCACAGCCTGATACAAAGCAAACATTGTAGAAATCGGAAGACCGAAATAATTAGATTTTTACAGTGTGCTACTGATTCGATCATTCGCAACTCGCTCACAAATTCGCTAACATGTAAACATACCTCAGAAACAGACAAATACCTGTGACATGGAAGTCGTAAGAATGCTTAACGAAGGTTTTAATATGCTTTTCCCAGTCTCGCGTTTAACTGTTGTAAATATTTTGTCTTTAATCGACTTGACACGAAACTCGATCTTTATGAAACCTCCCTCTTAAGGAGATCAGAGCAATTTGTTCTATCGACGAATTCGTTTGCAGGTTTCTTCATCAGTTCATGTGTTTGGTATACTTTGAATTTGCCAAAAGAAACACAAATGTGGTGACATTGTTATTGTGTAAATGTAGGGGAAATAAGTTTGATTAGTTTAGAGATTGTATCAAGAGAAACATTTGGTGACATTAAATTCTAAGTTATGTTTTTGCTTAGATCCTCACATGCACTTTGGGTTAGGACCTTGCAATAATTATTACTGAATAGGGCCTTTGATTTTGAAGTGATTCTATTTGTAACTTGGGAAAACTGTCATTTGTTTTTAATTTGCTTTAATCTATCAACTCAGAGAACAGGCATTGTTTCAAATAACTGTTTGTAAAAACAAACTTCTTGAGATTAGCCCATATCTTGTGCGATAACATAAATTATTGAGGTTATAAATCTAAGTGTTTAAAAAAAAGCATAAAACTTGTATTTGGTACACATTGTATGTTTTAATAAGCTTTGTAACATTGTCATTCCTAACAGCAAAATTGACCAATAATTATATTGGAGTACTGCATTGTACATGCTAAAAGTGTTTGAAGCAGGGATCGTTAACTTAGCAACTGTAGACTATTTTATGTTTTACTTGTAACTGTTAGATTGACAGTGACTTTTGACACTAAAAATAAGTGCTGGTTATTGAGGCAGTGTTTAATGACTTATTTCCTCTATTTATGATCCCTGAAAATGGTTTCAGCCAATCACAGGCCAGATTACTGTGAGTCATGATTTTTTACAAAATCGCGACAGTGTCGTAATTTGAGACAATATCACAGACAGTTTGGTTTCTTTCTTGAAAGTCAGCTGCAAAAATAAAGTTTCCATCAGCATGGACTCTTTGTATCACATCATAGAAAATTAATAAGGGAGAAAAGGAAGCGACACACGGGTTCAGGGTTCAAAATAAGGTTCTGAAATTCTGTTTTATTTTGTACGCTCTTTTGTTAGGTCAAAAATGTTTGCCAGCTGTTTTCATGGGTAAAATATTCTGTTTGCAAAACAGTATAAACATAACCTATAAGATCAAGCTGTACTGACGAATCTGCATCATCTTGCATATGTTACTAAATGAAAACAAAGCTCCATTCAGAAGTGAAATTATTTTATTTTTAGTTTTAACAACCGAATCGGCGAAAAGGTCGGTCGGTAGCAAGGGCTGACCACTGTGGTGACTGATGTGGCATGCTGATAGTGATTTCTTGAGGGAGTCTTTGAATCTTTTCTTTGGTGCTCCTCTGCCACGGTGCCCGGTGGAATCACCCGTTGGTATTAATATGTACTGGTATGCTTAAACATTAAACTATAAACATGCCTAGGTGAATAACAAATCGCTAATTTGTCGCGCCCGTTTTCATTTTATTGTTGGGAAAAGATGAAAGTTTTTTAGTGTACTAGCAGTAGTTTTAATTAGTTGTAGTTTCAAAGCAACACTTCCTCAACTGTGTTCTCTTTCCAGGTGTTGTGCCAGATGTATACATCGTACCTATGAATATCTCGTATGAAAAAGTAAGAAACATCCCTTCTTTCACTTTAAAGTCGGGTAGAATTCCACTGAGTCTATTAAGAAACTACAAACAATCACACACCATTGAGAGTAAGTTAATCATTTGTTCCTTTTTTATCCTCAAAATGAGCTCCAAAAGCCATCACAAACTGAGTTAGCAGTTTACTTCTACTTTTTCAGTCCCATTACTTGAATTATGTTGTCTCATTCTAATGTGTTCTGTTAAACTCGACGTACACCCTAGAATACTTTTGGTGTTCATTAAGAAATTGATCTGTCAGAGGAAATGCACTTATTTTTTTCAGGTAGTGGAAGAAAATTATCCCCAGGAATTGCTGGTGAGTTGTTCTTAATGCCGTTGATAGATTTTTTGATTTGGCCGGTTTGTTGTTCCATTTCCGATGATAAGAAAATTCTCTCGAAAACTGTTTTTTTATTATCTTAATAATGATTAAAAACAAAGCAAGAAATTTCAAGAGTATGATCTCACAATCTGAAATGAGACAACAGACCCCCATTCGAAAGATTTCTGTTGCGTTTTATCGATGTTGAAGCAGCAAATATGATGTTTAAAAGCAGTTAATTTGCTGTTCATGAACAAGTATATTTACTAACAACAAATTCAGCCAGCTTTTAAAGCCTTGAAAGGCGTATTTCTCAGTGTATGTGCAATGTTTAGTTGCAGTTGATCTTGTAACTAAACCGCGTTCTATCAAAGATCCCATAAATTTTGCAGCATCAGGCATGAACATCTTTCATTTATTTGATAAGATTGAGAACAGCTTTACTAATGCTAGTACTTTATTGGTTGTTATAGGGAGAACCAAAGACACCGGAGTCATTTTGGGGAACGATTAAAGGAATATGGAAAGTGCTGAGAACAGAGTATGGTTATGTCCGAGTGGACTTTGCACAGCCCTTCTCCTTACAGGTAATTATCGTAACTAAGTTGTCCATAGCAGATCAATGCAGAGTTAAAAGTGATTGTTGAGAGTAAAAAAAGTCTTGAACAACATTGTTGGAGTGCAAATCGTGAACAACATAATACTTCAAGAAATTTATAAGGTATGGTTAACACCATAGGTAATAAAGCGAAATGGTTTATGAAACTCGGTCCGTTTCTTTGTTATAGGTTTTTGTTCTCTGTATCTCTTTTGTTCGTTGGCCTTGACGGTGCACAAAACACAAAAGGTATTGAAAAGCATATGAGCAACTATCCAGTAAGAATGATTGTGCTCACACTTTGAACAAAGAATTTGCACTGTCACGGTTCGTTCAACCTAAGACAAAACACCTTTTTCCTACCTCCTTTGAAGTTTGTTGAGCCTCACAACCATTTAGTTCTATCAACTTTGTTTATGATCAGAATCTATATCGTTCAGGCTAGAGACAATGCATAGATTGGCACAGGCCTCAAGACAAGGTAATGAGGCAAGTCTAACTGCTTGCATTAAGTATCGTTAAACTTGTTGATTCAATATTTTTCTATGTGGCAATGCCTATATATGATTTTTATACAGCCAAATTGCCAAATACTTTTAAGAATTTATTTTTAAAAGTCGGCAATATACATGCATACAACACAAGACTAGCCGCGAGACAAACATGCTAATCTCTTCCATCTGTTAGAACCATCTATGGTAAACCTAAGACACATTGGTGCTCAAATTTGGAACACTATTTCTGATGATGAAAAAACTATGCCAAATTATCAAAGAAGCAATCAAGTCCAACCCTTTAACTCTTATTGATGCTATTCTGATTATATTTTTGTCCATTTATTTAACAGCTTTTCGAAAGTTGTGTCTTGTTTCCTGTGGTCGTTGTTTAGTTACCCTAGCCTAATGAGTATCATTCCTTTTGTGCGAACAACATCAATGGTAAATTTAACCTAGTGGCAATCTGATTTGATTAGTTCGCTACCTTCAGATTGCCAGTATCCATTTTTACATAAAATGGTAAAACTGTTAGGTATCCTGGAGGTAAGAATAAATTGTTGTTGTTGTTCAGATAGTTCTGGGTCATTTTGGGTTCCTCGTAGTAAATGTGTTACTACCACAAACAACTAGTTCTTGATAAGGTCATGGTTACTGTTAGGCAATGGAGCAGTTATACACGTACCTCAGATTAATTTCTTAAATTTGTCTGTCCTTAAGAATTGGTCAATGTTTCTTTTAAAAAGTAATTGTTACTTTGAAAAGCGTTGCTTATCTTTGCAGTGGTTAAAGACCACCCAGTCCAAGCCCAGTCCTTTACGTGATATAACTCTCAACAATGCTCAATTCAATTTAGGAGTTTGTTCAAAGCCTGGATCAGTCCCTCATTATGCAAGATTTTGCATCCAACATGGTCGTAAAGGCCTCTTCGCCTTTGTCGTCCATGGTACGGAATTACTCAGATCAGTCTCTATCGGATATTGGTGATGACAAGTGCTTCACTCTGACCAAAGCATTAGGCTACCACGTAATCTATGGTAAGCACTGGAAACTGGAAGACATTATTTACTGTAACAACGTTAATTAGACGTGTCAAGTCACGATCTATATTTAGTCACGATAAAATGTAAAACGTCAAGCTGGTCAGGGGGCCGTGAACTACAATTTAACATATATTAAACTAACAGTTACTAAAATCCTAGTTCACATTTACGATATTTGGTTACTTACATCAGTAATACGCTAAAATAACTCTAAAAGCATGGTAATTTAAAATACTAATGATCTAAAATATCAAAGTTCTGAAGGATTCTTGTTCAATAGCTTCTTTTAGAAATTGCTTTGTATTTGATGTTTCCTGTGTGCGAGTTGTGTTCAACTGATCATTGATTGAGAGATGGGAATGTTGAATTTGCAGATGCAGTGCAGTGCTGTGCCATCATGAGTACCAACATTGTCTCATTCCTACTGCTCACAAAACATAGAAAGGTATTTGTACACTTTGTTCTCCGAAATATTCTCATTATTATAAGGGCGCGTTGTCGTTTTTGCTTTATTCCAAAAACGGAGTATATAGTCCTAAGCTGGTATACTCTGATTCGCTCCACTTCCAGGGATTGAGTAAAACGAATTAACTACAGTTTCAGAGTATGCTGGAGTAAACCCTTCAAAAGTATGTCTCCGTTTTTGGAGTAGAAATGAAAACACGCCCTAAGAAAGTGAGCATTGTATTTCACTGTTAAACGAATATATTTTGTGATTTTTTCCTAATAATATATAGTTATATTAAATTTTTTATAATTAAAAAATGATTTGTTCACGAGGTATTCCCTGATATGCAATAAACTACCTGTAGACTGTTGTCATCAATGTAAACCTTTTAAGAATGGCCTGTTTAATTTAGATACCGTGCTACAGTCGAACTTTTAAAATTTATATGCAGTTAATTTAAGCCACAAACCTCGATAGAAAGTATTTTTATAGAACGAAATCTAAACGTCGTTGAGGTGAAACGATTGGTAGAGAAAGTTTGCATGGATACAGTACGTTCCTGGTTAAATTATCTGAGTAAAATCTAATGTTCAATTTGACGTGAGAAGTTACAATCTAATTACTCACGCTACAGATATATGAAACAGTGTGATGCCACATCACTTGGCAAGTTTATAGTTAGCTGGAGCATAACAAAAAATTTAAATACAGAGCAATTCATTACCCATTATACACACCATGCATACATCGACGCTATACTAAATCAATATTCAGTGCAGTGTTTTGTAAGTCTTGAAATGGTTGGATGTTTTCAGCAAAAATCATTTTGAATTATTTAATTGATATGAAAGATATTTTTGGTCAGGGTACGACTTTGGATGAACTTGTTAGCTCCTTTGAGTGGCTGAAAGAAGAAATACTGGACCATGGAAGGTACGCAATGTAGCAGTTACTTTGACCACAAAGTTGTTCAGACGTCAGGCTGAAAATTTAATTATCTTAGTCAATGTTTACAAGTTGTTTGTGTTTGGGGATCATTTACGTGGATCAATGTACATTAGCTCGACCTTATTCCGGAATGCATGTAGGGTTACTTAAATCGGGGGCGATTTGGCACCGTCCGTATAATATTGGTGACGTTTAACGCAGATCTATGCTTGAACTACTTGTAGCAGAAGCTATTTTTTTGTTTTTTAACGTCTGTTCATGCCGAGCAACGAAAAGGTTGTGCAATCATACCCTAAAACAGTCCCGTTAAAACATATGGCTTTTTTTTGTATTCCTGAAGAAGCGTACTGCCATTTGAAGGGATGAAGCGAAGGCACCCTTAATGTAGTTTTTGATGCAGACAATTCTCCAACCCTAAGTGATTTCTCGCTCATGAACTGTGTGGCTGTTTATCCTGTAGGGACGTGGGGTTCACGGGTAAGAGCAGGGCCGTCGTTTGCCATGCTCTGCACCTTTTAGAATCGAAAGTCGTCGTTACCAGTAGAGAAGGCCCCGCAGAAGGCACTCCATCAGTGCTGTTCATTCAGCCCAAACTTACCATACCTGATGTATTGGTCCTTGTTAGCAGCAGTAATGTGGTACGTTTAAAAGTGTTGATACTAATACTAAACTTTTATTTAACGTTGCGCTTGGGGTAGCTGCCCATTCTCCCAAGCCCGTGGCTTATGTTTAATCGCTCGGCGGCACAGATTTTGGCGTGAAAGTCGATTTTGTGAAGGGAGGAAAACCGGAGAACCCGGAGAAAAACCCTCGGAGTCAGAAGGAGATCGACAAATCTTAGCCCACATGTGAAGCCCAGGGTTCGATCCCGGGTCCACAGAGGTGGAAGGCACGAGCGCTAACCACTCCCGGGGCTGTCCTGAGTGTCCATGCATGTTAACCTGCATCTTTTCCTTCTAAGCTCTAAAGTGCCCCCTGGTTGTTATTTAACCAATATTTTTTGAACACATGTATTTTGTCTTCATCAGAGGATCGCAAAGGAGAAGGAAAACAAAGGAAATGACAGTGATGATGATGGTGATGATGATGACGTGGATGAGATCGAAGAAGAGTTAGAATGTGCTAACGAAAGCATTGAATTGAGAGATAGCACAGCACTTGAAAGACTTCCCCATCTTGCAAGTGATACTAACGTGTCTCATTCCATTGTGAGAGAAAGTGTGATGCAGTCTGTTGGGCCACTCTCAGCGACACCCAAGTACTCCAAGAACAGTGAGAGAAAACCTTTAAAAACCGAACACTCGGGGCAACTGAGAACACCTGCGAAACAAGAAGAACCCCTTGTTGTGTTGCGATTCTCATCAACACCAGGTATTCAGTTTTGAGTAACGGCTGTTTACATGATTTCCAGTTTCGATCTACAGTAGTTTAGGGGTAATTTGTGATCCGCAAACAACCAAAAAACTGACACTTGATTGGGTGAAGGAATGCCTTGTGAACGTGGGTGCCTTCGTAGATATTTGTGGAGCACAGAACCGTTTAAGTGTTTGCTCCACAAACAACTACGAATATTCGTTCTGAACAAATGCGGAATTGAATGCATTCACATGCAAGTTGACAGATTCGAGCATTTCAGACTCCTGTCTTTGACGCCAAATGTTCTGTTTTAATTTATTTTGTAACATAACTATACTTGCACGAATGTACTTTGAGACTTTTGTCATCTTTCGTGTCATTGGAAGATGAAAATAAAACAGACATCCAGCAAGGAAAAGCTGTTTGCTGTTCTTTATTTCTTTTTTATGATATTATTCACATCGGCAATTAACACCTTGAGTTCAAAGTAACATACAAGTGTACACGTACTTCTTTTTTAATGCAACACTCTGGTAAACAGTTCAAGTCATTCTTTGTGAATGGTTTAGTTGTTTAAGTTTACAAACATGTTTTTGTTTTTATCTTTATATATCAGTTTACCACTTGGAATTACCAGAATTTATTTTCAATTGGTTGTTTCTTGTAGCGCATCGAAAGGAAAGAGCTCTCTCAGCAACAAGGTTTGTATTTCAAGACATCGATATTTAGCTTTTTGACGTCTCACTTCTGAACACCTTTCTTCCTTTGTGTCCAGTGGCGCTTAAGGTCTCAGCACTCAGCAGCCAACCTGGTCTGTCAGCCGCTACTACTTTACATGTATGTGTACATCTTTCCAGGGTTTCCATCCAGCTCTCTTCACCTCCCTTTCTACAGTTCTTTTCCATGTTGTTTTAAGTCCTCTGGTGCCCACTGTGACACAATCCTGCAATCACTGTTCGGTTCTTTAGTCATAATACAGCTTAATAACCTCCACCTTCCACTGACGTCATCACCAAAGTTTGCTCAAATATAAACACTAGTTTTGCAAAAAAGCTTTTTTTTTTCTTGCGTTGGCGAGTAAGCTACTGTAAATGTGGGTTTTGTTCAACAAAGGAACCTTAACGCTCGACTTGGAACATCACCTTTACTCCAAACCTTACGGCGGAAAACATGCCATATCAGCCTTTGTTGATCAAAACCCATAAAATATAAGTAGTTGCAGCTCAAAATGGCGGTTACCAAATATGTAAATTTAGATAAAAAGAGTTGTGTTTGGACTGGCTGGAATGGACTACGCAAGAAAGGAGTTTATGGAATTGCGGAGTAGAGTAAATATATCATTGCAATAAAATTGAGGAAAATCTACCCCAAAGCACAATCTCCACTCCGCTGATATATTTGCCCTGCCAGTAAGGATTTCTCTTAATCAAGTCTAACTAATAGTAACGCACGATTTGTTAGTAAGAATTCCTGAACTGTGACAGATGATGTTCTGCCAGAGGAACAGTTGTCTCGAAAAGTGATGTTTCCAGGATAACCGTTACGTTTTGAAGACTTTTACACCTATTTACATGTACACAGATTATGTTTCTTCAGTAAATCACGGTAACACTAAAACTGCATCAGTATTGTATCAAAAGTATCAGTTACCAAGTGTCCAACGTGTGTGCTTGAGTGAATTGTGGAGTTTTATTGGTTAAAGAGCCACTGATATAGCGTTATTATTGCTGATTTTGCAGAAGGAAGTCTACCAGTGAGACTGCAGTGTCTGATGAAGTGCTTTCAGCCAGTGACAAAGCGACGAAAACGTAAAAGAACATTTAAATCAATTTGTTTGTGATTTGTCGTGCAACCTGATTAACTTAAGATTTCTCAATCAGATTCCTATTTAAACTCATGCACTTGGAACATTGCCTTTAAGGGACCAGTTGTAACATATATTCTCATTCAGGAAGCAGTTACTCTCCATGTCGTCATTTCCACCCTTGCAATCAGGAGTCTGTCTGTCTGTCTGTCTCCCGTTACGTATGGTTAGCTTTCTCCTTTGTCGTTCCCCAATTATGGAACTGATTACCTGAATATCTAAAACGTTCTTCTAGCATGCAACTGAACATGCGTTTCTTATCTCAAAACTTGTTTATTTAGGAAATCTTATGTCAGTAACTCAACATCTGTATATTATTATTTATAAACGCTTTTAATTTATGCGTAAGGATGACGTAATCCTCCTCCTCCTCCTCCTTCTACTTGGGTTCTGTTCAGTAGGAGGTATGTTTTGTCTTAAGTTTCTTTTATTGTTGGTTGTTTTTCAGCCGGAGCTCTACTGTTGAAAGACAGGAGGTAACTCTCGCTTCATGTAAGTGCCAACTGTTAGCATCATCAGTGAAAACTAGTTGCAAACGTAGGAATTCATGTGGTTCCTATCACCCGACTCGACCTTAAGTTTGTTCGTAAAAGTTTTATTGCTATAAAGTTGCTTTTTTTAACTGTAGTTTTGGCCTGACACAGTTCTAAGTACGGGACCGGGTAGGCATGTTAACAAAAATAGTTTTTCTCTAGGATATGTTATTTTACAATGTAGCTGATCTCAAGTGCGTGGCCCTGGTTTGTTTGAAATATAATACGTTTACCACGATTTCATTATGTCAGATCATACATTTTTGTTGACTCACAAGCAAAACGCGTTCTCTGTTAAGCCCAAGTCATCTTTACCTATGCAACAATACTTTAGGTATTAAGAATGTTGTCAAGGAATAAATATGAATTCCGACCGACCGACCGACCGACATGACCCTAGTATTTTTAAAAGTAGGTGTAGGGAACCTAACATAGTTTTTTGTTTGGCCGAATTACACGAAATGAAAAGATATGAAAAATGAATTATTCAGGATTTCTTAGTTCTATAACCATAAGCTCTGCATTGTTAGTATCAAAGTATCCAATCGAGTTTTGTCTGAGGAAAAAAGATTTAGACGAGGTCTTCAATCAGACCAGGACTAGTCAAATCAAGTTATTTTACAATGTCTTGTCCACTGTTATTTGACTTTAATGCAATATACTACAAACTATAAATAGGCAAGATTGTGTTGGAATCTGGTTATGAATTTGGAACTTCTGTTCGGCGAACTTGAAACATTACTTTCTACAGCGCCCGTGAAAACTGAACGGCCTCTCTCAGCTACAAGGAAAAGCAGATCAAGGGAATCTTCGCAACCCGACAACAACGTTGAGGAAGTGTTGAAGGCGATGAAACAGGAAAATAAGAAAATTGGTGAGGAACTGGAATGTGTTATCGCACATTTTTGTGACTAAGAAATTGAAGCATCTTGAAACATGACATAAAATAGTAAAGAAACGTATTTATTGAAACACGTTGTCAGCCGTAGAAATGGCTGTTTTTTAATATCTAATCGAATGTGTCGATTTCAAAGGTACAAGTACAAAATGTATCTTTAGGACGTGTTCCTTTGTGCATAATTTGACCCTTAGTACATTTTTACTTAATGTAAATAGAGTTAGATTTATATGCTTCTTTGGGAAATCCTCCGTTTAAAATTGTTTGTTAACAATCCTCTGTGAATGCAAATTGCTGGAGTTCTTGTAATCAATATCCTGCAGTGACTGCTTACTTGATCGGCTTATATGTAATTGGTTTAGTTACCAAATCTTTAATAATATCTTTTTTGTTTTCTCTCACTTTACAACAAGGCACTTAAATCTGTTTGTAACTAGAAATGAAGGAAACCATCAATCGTCCAAGAGCATTTGCTTTAACTCGATACGTTCCATTTCAGATGTTACTCAAGCCAGTGGATTCCGTACTGCACCTGAAAAATCCAAGGTACATGTATGCACGGTGCAGTTCAAAAAACAAACCCTTATGAAAAGCAAAGTTGTCGAACCTGTTTAAAATGATAGTATGGATAACATTTAGGAGAATTTAGCAACACATC
>JAOBYF010082786.1:0-11905 GCA_025403605.1 Parazoanthus darwini | reverse complement strand
CAACAGCAACATGATGATGATAATAATAATAATAATAATAATAATAATAATAATAATAATAATAATAATAAGTTTGATTTGCAATAAACAAGAGGACTGATTAAAGTTGAAAAAAACGAATAGGTGATGTAGTTTCCGCATGTAATGAAATTACGTCGCTTGTTGCTAGTCTACTTTTTGAACAAGCGCGACAGTGCATGCTAATTGGCTTTCTCCTTCTACACGTGATAAATGTTCAATCGCTTGGTATATCTTGGCTGTATCTGTTTGTTTTTTGTGTGCGGGCTCAGTGTTACTTGTATCTACTTCTGCATCTGCTTTTGCATGTATCTGTGCCTGTGCCCCCTGTCTAGCGTGCCACGGCACTCTTTCCGGCCATGCATGTTTATTGTGGCACTTGGAACGTCTCGTCTCTTGTGTCTAACTATGTTTAATGTTTTACTGTGATTCTTATTACATCGTACTGTAATTCTCACCTCTCTGCAAAGTGACAATTCCGTGGAGAGCTCTGTCCATCATAGTGTTCAGATTGTCGGCACACCAGTATTTCAGAAAAACCTTTATTGCATAGATGAATACGATGTTGTTAGAGATGGTTGTTAACTTTGCCTAAACATGAAAACCTACTGATAAACTTACAAATACCTTTAACTTCAATTGGCATCTTAGTTGAATTAGCCTGAAAGAACTTGCAATTTCACTGGCTTGCAATTGCAGTCGGGCATTGTGGTCATAATCAACGTTAGCAATCTCCTTCACGCGGCATTTGCAGCATCTGGCATGCGGTAGAAACAGAGGGCTTAAAGAGCATGCATGAGCCGAGTCTGCGATCCGAGGATTCTAGCGATTCTTCACCTCCACAACACTCGCGACGTTGGAATCTATTGTTTTGTTTTGTTTGTAGTGCTTGCTTGTGTATCGCTGAATTCATTTTCCCATATGTGTCTACGACACAAATTTCAAAACATTCGCGGTAAAAAAGTTGGGGTGAGCGTAGAAAGGTTCGGTCAGTTCAATGATCGAACGTTAGTCACTTTTGGGACGATTTACATTACCCAGTGTAACAAACTAGACTTTAAATATTAGTACTTAATGCATACATTACTTCTGAACTCCTTACCTTGTTCTTCCCAATCGTCCATACAGCTGATGCTTGTTGAGACCTAGTGAGGATCACCTGACATGAGCCGGCAGTATCCTTTACAGCGGCCAGTAGTGGATAGGACAACATTCGGTATCTACGAAAAGAATATATTTTTGACAACAATTAATTAACAGTGTTCTTGCAACTCTTAACAATAACGCAAACTAATCGACATAACGTAACAAAAGATAAACATACAGACGGACTGACGAACAGGCAAAAAAGAATGCAGATAGAAAGAAAGAAGGACGGACAGATGCTGATAGACAGACAGATAGACAGACGGATTGATAGTTTGATAGATAGATAGATAGATAAATAGGCTGGTTGACTGATTGATTGACTGACTGACTGAATGACAGATAAATAGATAGTTAGATATTAGACAGATACTTTAACAGACAGACGGGCAGAGAGATAAATACTTAGATAGATAGAAAGACAGAAAGACAGAAAGACAGACACAGACAGACAAACAGACAGACAGACAGACAGACAGACAAATACATCTAGAACATATTTATCCTTACCGTTCAACAAAGTTAGCGAATGTAAGTCTAACAGGGTAGCCGGCACGGCGGATGAAAATTGTTTCCAGTACTGCACAGTGGCGCAACTGCGACAAAATGAACACATCATCGAAATGTCCAGGGAACTGACTCTGATTTGGCTTAATACACCTGTTAATAACAACAAGCCAGACGGCAGCGTGAGATCTAGAGGTGGTCGGTGTAGCATTGACTGGCAGAGAGACAGACTTATTTATGTCTGTAATTCAGTGGAGTTTAGTAAAGATGATTTCAAAAAGGTAAGACAACCTTACCTGATAAAATGGCAGGTTCCTTTTAATACTTTTTCCATTATTTCTGATAACGAATTCTGAAAAAAAGAAGTACGAACAGACTTTTCAGGTGTTGTTTTTTCAAACCGTTTAAAAGTTATCTGAGCTTCGTTCTGAACTGGAACTTATTGGGTCAAAGAAACTCAAATGTATATGAGTGGCATTAGTTATTACTGCTGTTAATTCTTTTCTTGTATTGTTATATTTTGTACTGTTAAAACAGTTTTACCAATGTTCAAAGATAATCACAATAACAATAAACTCTATTTGGCATTGTTGGTGGCATTTCAGTCAGAGCAGAGATCAGTACGACAAAATACACTCGTTTGTGATTTACTTTTCAAAAACACAACAAAGTTTTGCACGTTTCTGACATATCATAAATCTATTGGTATAGAGTAGTTGAGAAAAAGAAAAAAAAATGGCAACTTTTCTGCTAATCAGAAGATTGCCTATACTCCAAAGTAGAAGGCCCTATTTCTCAGAACCGCCTTCTTCAAACATTTCTAACATTTGATTTATCTTGACCACTGAAGAGCTTGGTTACCCGATTTGTTTACAGCGCAACGAGCCATATATGTCGTCATCAGCAAAAACACTACTCTTACGTACTTATTAGGTAAATTACATGTTGGTCTAGCCAGAGGACTTCTATAACCTTTATATACACAAAAGGGATTACAACATTTGATGTTTAAAACTAAGCATGCCTAGTAAAGAAGAATTATAGAAAGACAAGCTAAAATGGTTTAAAGTAACAACAACAGTAATATTAATATTTAAAAATAGAAGTAATACTAATAGTTGAAGTATAAACTAGAGAAAATTCAAAAATACAGTGGGTCTTACCCTGAATATTGAGCCAATAGTGGACATCTGGTCGGTACGAGAAGCGTTCGGATCGTTAGTGAGATGATCCACACTAAGAAATGATAACAAATAACGTTGGTTATTATCCAACATCAGTTCGTCGAATACAAAAACCTAATATCGAGTACACTAAATATTCTACGATATTTGTAATGTATAAGTTAATTTGCATAGTAGCAAACCGGTTGATCAAGTTTTATTTGAGAAAAAAATTAGATAAAAAATCTCTTATTAGACAGTTCAGTGTGTGTTTTCACTCGTCTTGTGATTTGGCTATACACGTGACTAGTAAAAATATCCACCCATACTACACTCTAAGCTGTCCAATAAAATATAAGTGTTGTGTTGCATTGTGTTTAAGGTATTTACATTGTATTTCCTAGTCAAACTAACACCCAGTATGCTATTTGTTTTGAATGATAAGTAGTTTTCACTTAACACTTCACCTTCCTTTTTTATTCATATTTGATACTATTTCGATGAAAGCAAAGAAAGACATTGCATTTATAAGTGTAAATGTTTTTGGCTGATTTTAAAATAACCAGTTTAACAAAGAGACTTTTTGTCAGCTTAAAGATATTGCGTATAAAACTTCGGCCAAATTTCGTGTTGTTGTGAACGCTTGTTGTGTTGTGTCGTGCACTTGGTGTTGTGTTGGTCGTGACGTGCCACATAGCATTGTGTCGCGTCGTGCCAGGCATAAAATGTCGTGTTGTGTAGTGACGTGTCTTGTCGTGCCACATAGCGTTGTGTTGTGTCGTGCCAGACACGCAGTGTTGTGTCGTGTCATGTTGTGTTGTGTCGTGTCGTGCCACATCGCATTGTGTTGTGTCGTGCTGTGTCAGACACGCAGTGTAGTGTCGTGTTGTGTCACATAGGGTTGCGTTGTGTCGTGCAAGACACGCAGTGTTGTGTCGTGTCGTGTCGTGCCACATAGTGTTGTGTTGTGTCGTGCAAGACACGCAATGTTGTGTCGTGTCGCGCCACATAGCGTTGCATCTGTTCTCAGCCTTGTACGTGTTTTAGTTTGGCAATTGTTTTAAGAATAAAAACTGGATGGATGCATTTCACAACGAGGAGATAGTTCGGGTGATGTACTGGAGAGAGAAAACAACAATACGTACACTGAAGCTTTTCGCCTTACTGTTCCAGACAACCTGTAAAGTACAACAGACGTTTGTTTTAGCAAGTGGAGCTCAGTTTAACGAAACTGATCCAATTTGTTTTTCTGCAGCTCAAGACTGTTTGTTTAGCTTCAGTTATAAATTGAATCCCGTTATTATTGAGTTTGTTCGTTTCAATTCTACCACTCACCTGGTCAATACATATATAATATAATATAATATAATATCACAGGCTAGGTGGGAAGATACTCTCATATAATCATTTATGAAGGCAGCATTTTTTGCAAGCAGCTGTTTTTAAGTATTACAACAAAATATTTTTGTTTTAGTTTTAGTTTATTTAATTTGATTTATCTTATGTTATTTTACCTCCTTTTCCCCTTGCTATATTTTGTTTTGTATTAGAAATATCAGTCTCAGTGAAACTGAGAATTCAGTTATGTCGTGTACTTTGTGGTTTTGCTTTTAAAATTTATCAATTATTTTCCACCAAAAATATAAACAATGATTTGTCCCTTATATAGAATTGGATCGATAGATAAAGACAACATTGTTGGAACTCACTTTTTCTTTTTCTTGTGGCTTCGTGTCTTTGTCAGTGCGTCACTTTTCGCATTCCTTTCATAAAAGATTAACATAAAGTTATTGATTTAGAATATGTAAGAAAAATTGGTTTAGTATCATTACGCACTTCACTGAAAACGTATTGTATTGTGTTGTGATCGGCCAATCATTTCAACCAGAAGATTATGAGAGTGTTTCTTAAACCAGTTTTGATTGATCTTCAGGATTTGGACTTTGGGTACTACATGTAAAGAGAATGCTTCCGGACAGCTGAAGCTCATCTCAGTCTCGGATTTAAATACATACCGTTGTTCCTGGGCTTCAGTATAAACGCGTCAAAAAGCGGCAGGATAATTATAACGGGACAGCGAATCAGTCAGCTACCGTTTTTAACATTTCAATCTAGTTCTTTCAGGTGAAAATAGTGAAAAATGATTTTTTTTTCATTAGAACAAGACATGAAACCAACCATATATCAACTGGGAACAGTTGACCCCAATATAACTAACGCTAAGTTTGAGAAGAAATAATACTCAAATGGTCTCGACTGAACGGCCTACCGCTGCTGAGGATGGCCAAAGGATCCTGTACGTGAAATTCTAGCTTGAAACAACATCTGAATGAATGGATCTCGACTTCCTAGCAATCAAACAACAAAACCCGGATTAGGTTTTGAGCTAATAACTCTCCCTGTTCACAATTAAATATTGATAAACAATTGATGGAGTAAATACCAAGGGCATCTCCTTCCTCTAAGAGAACAACTCGGGCTTCTTATTTGAATACAGATACCCACCTTTCATACAATGCGTGATACTGGAGCTTAAACTGAATCCGTTCTTGAATAAGAACTGAGACGTCTCGTAGGTAACCTGAAGATAAGGAAGAAGACGATCTCAATTGCATAGAAAAAGTTTTCATCTTGTAGAACTTGTATCGTATCCCAAAGACAAGGACAGTGGTCTCAATTGGTTATAGAAAGTATTCAGCTTGTAGTCCAACATAAATGATATAAGCCATGACAATCTTCTCCTGTCAATATTTCATTTGATTAGCATCAAGGCATAGGATGTAAAATATTCAAATGCATGTAAACCAAACTAATGCAGCTAATCAAGATCCTTCACTTGAATGGTTTCATTTCGGGTTTTCCTGCATTAATAGTTTTAAGGAGTAAAACAATCTTCGGAATGTTTTAATTTATCAAAGAACATCTATCATTTTAAAGGTTCGTCCACAGCGTTACAAAACTTAACAAACTGATACCCCATAGGAATGTATTGACAACAACCTTTATTTAAATGGTCACATTTTCACCTTCTAATGGTTAAAAAGTACAAACCAGCACCACCCTAAGAATGTAATCACCAAGAGCCCTAATATAAATGATTGGATTTGGGTTTTCCATTTCTTTTACAAAGTTGCAAGATAGAACCATTGTTACAATATTTTCGTCATAAGCTTTCTTTCGAATGGTGTAATAAATTAGTTTTTGCCTACTTTTTTACATTCTTTGCACTGTACCACCACAAAAATAGGCTCATTGAGATATGTTTATATCAAACCGCTTAAACGTTTTCATAGAATGCTAGAACAAGACAACACAAACTCTTACCGCCCCTGCATAGTGTTGCACTGTGAAGGTTTTCTCTTGGCCTTTCTTGGGTGCGCTGTAATCAGAATTCTTTTTATGATTCGAGCTGAACTTCTTCAGTAGGCCAATTTCATCTCCTTTGTAAGACCTGGTATCTTCGTCCAGCAAAGACAGCAGACCATTTCCTTTCTAAATTTGAAAAGATCAATTGACAAGGATAAAACTATTTCAACAAACGTTGACATCTGCAGCGGGTAACACCAAGCACGAAAGGAGTTACCGAACCATTGTCGTGTACATGAAGCAAATTAAGGAAAACAGCAAACACAAAACTAATTAAAGTAGTTTTGATAAACTCGGCCGACACCAGTTTAGCAATATCAGCGAATTAGGGCTCCCATCATGCTTTGGGGTTTGGGTATTGCGTTTTCAGAAGTCAACCTTTACTGAAACAGCTGTATATAAGCAAGCGAACAAGTAAAAAGAGGAAACTACAGCATCAACTGCCGCAGCAATGTAGAAATAATCTATCTGGTGTTATACATGAACATAGATATATGCTCAATCTGTAGACAGCACTGTTTCATCCTTTGTGGATGATCATCAGCTCATAGATCATCGCCTTGGACTACGTACCTTGCTTATCGCAAAGATGCCAACAAATATAAACCGTATGCACAATACGCCTCACTGGCTATGCATGAAAAAAACTTTGAGTCGATGCTGGTAAGACGGAAATACAGCAAATGTATGAGAACCTGGAAACCGACCACGACTTGAAGTTACTATTTATGGCCACTGGGGCGTATTATGCAGACAGTCTACCGGACGATCGGCAGTTTTTCACGTGACCTCACTAAGCCAATCAGTGCGCGCCGCCTTGATTTCGCATATGGCACCATCCCAGAAAGCAATTCAGGCAAAAAAACACACGAGTCGTGATTCTGGAATTCGGACGCCATTTTGGAAAAGCAACCGCGCGCGCAAGGCGTTGTGGGATGGTGCCATATGCCAGAATCAGTCAGACGTGCCTTGCGCGCCTAGTCCGTTCACCTGGTATTGAAGCAACTGAATTGCTCAACTTCAAGACACAGGTAGTGTTTGAAGTTGTTATTACTTTGATGTCGCTGCTTCTTTTAAAAAGGCTCAGATAATATATAATACTTTTTTATGTTTCAGTTTCATCAAGTACATGTCAAATGAAATGAATTCAAGATGGTTTCTGCACGTTAATGGCTTGACACCTTCGAACACTAAAATTATTCGGTTTCCTTCAAGGTATAAATTATCTCCACCTTGAAGTCAAGATTGCTATAGCTATGGAACATCTGTACGCTCAATGTCGTTACACTTTCATCAAGTCAAAGGAAAAATATCATTGTATTCTTCATTTGGGCGTTTAAAAGAACCAAAAAAGTGAAGACAATCGGGTATCTAAGTTAGAGGTTTTATACCAGACAAACTTTTGGGAAAACCTCACTTTGATTGGATAGCGTTGTAACTTCGTAGATTTTACTTGCCTCTTCCGCATGCAACTCAATGAGATGCTTTTTTCCCTTCTTTTTTTTAATCTCAGAACGCTGTCATTTGTTGTCGACCAGCCATTTTCCCTTTATTAAGCTTAAATTATCCCGATACCACAAGAGTTACCTATGTAAGAAGCTACCTGTCAAATCCACAATCAATATATTATTACAATCATTTTAACCGTAAAAACCTGGGACCCCAAGTTAAATTGTGGCAAGAACCGCCAAAAACGGAACCATTTTAAAATTCCCTGGAAAGAAAAGTTACTACTTACATTCATCAGAAGATCCACTGTTTTTGTGTTGTCTACAAACTTCACCGGCCTCAAGCGAATTCCCTCATTACGATATTCTTGCTTGAGAAACAGAAGAAACAAAACGAACACACTACCTGTTAGATTTTTTGTTAGTGGGGAAATAAGGAAGTTTTCTTTGTGATTCTTACACTTCACTTCACACTACACTTCAAGATTGCGGTCTCCATAAATTAAGATTATGCTCATTCGTTCTCTATATTTTTAAAAGTTTTTCCTATATAAACTATAATCGTTAGGAAATAAGATTTATGAAGAACAAGTTATCAAAATGCAGTAGTATATGCTGCAAAAGGGTAATTAAGACAACAACTTCATCGTATAGTCAAAGCCACAAAAACACGTAAATACCAGACGTGTTCTAGGATTTCAAACCTTTAATATGACCTCTCAATTTATCGCAAGAATATGAGAGCAACAGATCATAAGTCAAAAGCTCTCCAGTAACATAACTGTGACTCGTCATTAAAATAAAGCTCATTATTGCATCACTAAACAGAGTATGGCATGGGCTAACTAGTCCGGCTTTTTGCATAGTATTAAACGAATATACCCAAGAAAGCCTAAACTGATTACGAAAAGAGGGATGGGGTGCAAATCCTACGGCCGTCCAATGCTACAGCCATAGCCATCTAAACACGCCTGGCCTGAAGAGGGAGTAATGCAAGAAGCAAATTCAAACTCACCTGTTCCCAAGCGAACACATACTGGTTGTAGAAGTATGCAAGTTGCTCATTTGCCATATTGACGCAAAACTGTTCCAAGCTGTTTGTTTGCAATTGTTGAAAACCAAAGATGTCCAGGAAATCGATCTGCAGCTCGTCAGGTGTTCTGTAAATTACACAGAGAGTTAAGATTTTCTAATTTGTAAGTAGAAGAAACATTAGTAGGTACATATAAGTAGTGGTAATACGACAGCAACGTGTTAAGTTGTACTTTATATGTCGGTGAAAAGCGAGTGGACCTTCGACCATGGGAAAGATTGATTAGCTCCCATAAGAATTAAAACATATCATAGCTGTCTTACAGTTCGTTACTGCTAACAAATATGTATAGCCCGCGCAATGTTGGGGTACTTACCAACTAACTAACTCAAAATTATGAGTTAATTGATTCACGCAACGTATTTTTCATTATCTTGTCATCTTTGTCTACAGTAAAGTACTCCAGGAGGAGGAGGAGGAGGAGGAGGAGGAGGAGGAGAAGAAGAAGAAGAAGAAGAAAAGGGAGAAGAAGAGGTAGAGGCAGAATGGGCAACCAACGGCTTAACGTCCCTGTCCAAGGACGCTGTGGTGTGGTGAAAGAAGGTCTTTCAACCCTAGGTTCAACCCTATGGCTAAGCCGGGGAATTGAACCCAGGGCCTTCAAGTCCGAGATCTTACTGATGGAGCCAACGCTGCACGCAATTCCTGTGACTAGTTGGTTTGACTTAGTTTGATAATGATTCCTTCGTTTTCATTCTGACAATTTCTTTAATATCATCACTGGATGATCCTGAATTGTCTACGTATAACTCACACACTTACTTAATTCCAGGTGTGGGAGCGGGAGATGAGATCGCCTTCACTATATATCACTTGGAACACACAGAATGGAAAAACGTTCTTCAATAAAACTCACCTCATCTTCTTCCACCCGCAGGAGAACTTGACAAATGTCAAGGATTCTCTTCCATTCTGCACTTAAACTGTGGGTCAGCACCTACATTTTCAAATGAACACATAAAGAGTAAACGTAATAACGCCATTATTTTGTTAACGCAGAGTTGGCAATTGTTGATCTTTGGATATGAAACTCCAATCAAAAATTAATACAAGTTTATATTCAATACATTTAAGAGCTATATGTAGTGCATGTTCTTAATTAGAAGCAAACTCCATTGTTTTTGTGCAGTAAATTGATATAACTTCCCAGCTCCCTTAGAGCAAAAATTCAAGTTTCAAGGAAATTTGCAAAAATTCTAAGGGGATTTCAAAGAGTACACTGTAGTGCAGAAGTACGTTCACCTGCTTACCTGTGCTAAAGCACTGACGACTTGTCCCTCCACATCAGGCAGTTCTTTCAACTTTTCTAACCTTAGTGCTGCCGAGAACTCTTCCACAAGAAAGTCTGACACCCGACAGCATTCAAACAGATTGACCAGTGTATCATCAGGGCCTACAACATAACAACAACAGATAAAATGTTATGTTTGCAGCTGCAAAATACACAAACAGTGTCGATTTTTAAGTGGTTCGAGTGGGTTTTCTTATTCACCATCTTGAAACTGCTGAATTGGGCTCGCATTGGTCTTTGGGAAGCATTTTCCCGCTCCTGCGGTAATTTTCGTCCAAGATGGCGGACGTAGGATTCTTGCATCATTAAAAACGCCAATACATGAGGGGAATTTTAACTATTTAACATGCTTTAAATTCGTGATAAAAAGCTTTTATTGTACGTTCAAAAACTGAGCCCGACCTATCTGTACCATCTTAGCTGCAGGATCAACTCAGAATCAGTCGAGGAAACACGAAAATCGAGCGGCGAGAAACTGCTAGCCGCGAAGATTGCGGGCGCGAGGAGAAGAAGAAATAAAGAGACTGCACTGGTTCCTTTAAAAACGAATACACCGGAAGTGTCAGGCATATCATTCACAGCTCCGCCCCAGAGCGCTCTGGCTCCGCCCATTTGTAATGCGAGACCTGTAAACAGCAGGATTTTCCCGGGTATTATCGGGAAAATGCCTCACGTGCGTGTGTCGTTTGGAGTGCGGTGACGGTGTAGAGCAATTCTGAGAGATTATGGTTCTTTTTATTTTATCCTGTTTTTCTCGAAGTTCAGTTGAGGCACAAGAGACTAGGCAATGAATGTTTTAACGCCCAAAAAGACTGTTAAAAACAGAGGAAGAAAAGCAAATGCTGGTTTTTGTGCTTCAGATTTTTGTCGCCTGTGCAAGTGTTGTTTCAAGCATGTTTACGGGAATTTCAGTAAGGAAAGCAAATCCAAGCCTCCGCAACCCATCAGCACGGAAAATCTTTTTTTATTTCCTCCTCTCCTCGCGCCCGCAATCTTCGCGGCTAGCAGTTTCTCGCCGACTCGCTCGCTGCTTCGCCGCTCGATTTTCGTGTTTCCCTGACTGATTCTGAGGAACAGAAAGAGACTGCTCGCAGTCTAAGTGTT
Source organism: Parazoanthus darwini (assembly GCA_025403605.1). Classification (NCBI taxonomy): domain Eukaryota; kingdom Metazoa; phylum Cnidaria; class Anthozoa; order Zoantharia; family Parazoanthidae; genus Parazoanthus; species Parazoanthus darwini. The sequence continues at coordinate 769 of JAOBYF010082786.1, read as the reverse complement.
GTATTGAACTGCTTTGAGTGTATTACATTATGCATCGTGTCATATCGTATCATAACATAACGTCAGATGAATATGATAATAATACCGAATATTAATAACAAAATAAAAAATCTAAAAAACTCTACAAGTACGTGATAAACAAAACTTTTTTAGTAGTTCTTAGCAAACCGCAACAACTGAAATACAATGCTGTGAAACCCTATATCTGTTCGGAACATTCAACTACTTTCTCACAGACAAAGGTGGCATCCTTATGTTAGCCAACAACATTCCAATTTATTAAGCTTTTAGCTGTGACACTGCAGTGTCAAAGAGTCGCTATCTTGATTGTCGTCTAGAAATTTTGCTGACGTCATTAGTGGTCTGATTTTTGCTGTGTAAAAACAAATCACAATTAACAGTAAAAAGAGAATGGATTTACCTAAAATTGGTTAGTACTTGGTAAGTACTTGCATTTACTACATGCTTCCTGATCGATAAATTTAGTTAAAATTGGAATATTTCATAGTGTTACATCATATGCAGGAATATTTGCGTTATGGCCGTTAATAAGTTATGCTTCATAAACGCACTCGGGGCAGTGAAATCAACCACCATTACCAGACTGGGTCAATTTGTTTATAACTGTTATCAGCGGGCCAATCTTAATTTAACACCAACTATAACTATTACAAAATGTATGCGAGCCTTCTGTTTACCATTTCAGCTCCAAACACAACAAATGATATTTTGCTAAATTCTCCTAAATGGTATCCAACTTTCCTTTTCA
>JAOBYF010082675.1:0-11905 GCA_025403605.1 Parazoanthus darwini | reverse complement strand
AATTAATGCTAATAAGGATAATGATAATCTATTAAACCGTGTTCATATGTACAAAAACAACGATGTTCACTGAATTATATTACAAATTTTTTTAATTAACAAAGTGGTCAAAACTACTAAGTATTGGCACCGTTTCAATGTTTAGACAGTATCAGTAATATCCATTTAGGCAAGAAGAAAACGCATCTCTTGAACAGATGATAGAAACGTTTTTGTAACGACATTTCCTCAGTTAAGTTAACAACGAAATTCGTTTTAGAGAGACAAGTGAAATTTACCATACTCTCTGAGTTTATTGTTGTTGATAAAAAGTCCGTCAATAATAATAATAATAATAATAATAATAATAATAATAATAATAATAATAATAAAGGTCTTTATTTAGAAAATGACTTTAAACAAACGTTTAAGTTTACACCTCAATAGCAAACTACTTTATACAAAATACTTACTATTACGTATCAAAAATATTGATACTACGAGATTTCCTCTTTTAAAATAAATCCCAACAGATGAATAGATATTCGTTTTAGATGTTTCTTGTTTGGAAATTAGCATTCCTTCGCCTCATACTTCACAGTTAATAGTAAGAACTTATACTGAAAGAGAATCTACCACCCAGAATCTGGATGCCACATGACCAGACCCAACCAGGGTATTTCTAGCCTGCTAGCCGGCTCTCCTGTTTTTTCCGAAAATGTTTATGTGGCGCGCGAAGGTCAAGGGGTTGGGGACTGGGGAAGAGAAAAATATACTCCATCAGTGATAATATACTCTGCATTAATATTTTTTAATTTTTAAAATCTAAGTTAATCAATCATCCTATAATTCCATGTCAGTACCTCCATGAAATACCGGCAATCGTCCTATAATTCCATGTCAGTACCTCCATGTAATACCGGCCAAACTTTTTCATGGCAGCTATATATATTTCAACCGTATTCCCAAGATTTGGAATAGCTTACCTCCTTCTTGTTCTCTTTTAAGAATGCTATCAATCTTCTACGATTTCTTCATTCAATATAAGTAATAAATTGCCGTTCATGGAAATCTGTTTGCCGTAAATGTCACTCAGCATATAGCATCACATCGCCACTATTAGCCAGGATTATGGGGAATGTACATATCAGTTTTTTTATATATAATTGTAACTTTTTTTGACGGTCACACTTTAATTGAAGCCAAGATCTGCTATGCGAGCCATGCCCCAGCTTTTTCCTATCAGTTTCTTTCCTTTTCTTCCTTTCACAGTGTGGTAAACGCTTTATAAATAAATAAATAAATAAAAACAAATGGAATCCTCGACTTTCATTAAAAATTAAGTTATCCACTTCAAGAATAAGCGCTGAGGCTGAAAATCAAACGTTCGAAAAAGTTGCGCTTGAGAGTGAGCACAGAGATAACACCTGTACCTTTACACTCCAAATGCAGTAAATGGGAGAGACGGAATACTCGGTGCTGTAATGACTTTGAGCAAATCTTTCTTTTTTCTTCTCTCTACTCTATTAACTCTCTATTTAATCATATCGCATTAGTCTCGCTTAAGCCTAGTTCAAATATTCCACCGACGTGCCTGGATATGCCTCCGACAAGGTCGCCGTTGCTACTTGCGAAACATTATAGCATTTGTGAACGCCTGCCGCAGATATGTGGCTGACGTTGCAGGATAATTGTCCCAATCATTGTCTCCAACAGCTCGGGAAAGTTAAGTTGAGCTTAATTCTCCCGGTTTGTTGGCGATGCTTTCGGCTTCCCTGAGATGATCGGCGGTGATCTTTCTCGAAGTGAACAGTCTACGGTGAAACGGCATAGGCTATTTTTTAAACAATAAAGCGTCTCGATCGTTTCCGAAGATTTACGGACTCCTTTAAATTTGTTCAAACAACTGTTTAACTCTGGCAAGCAATTTTTGATCAATTCAATAGAAAATTCCAAACAATTTCAGGTATTCTCAGAATATATCCGAAGGAATTTTTAAACCAGCTTTCCAAACAATTCCAATGATTTCCAAATATACCTTACAAAAACTTTCGAAAAATTATATAACTGAAAAACATTTGTTGACCTAGACAATTGCGTCGGCTAACTGAAAAACATTTTGCTCTTGGTAACAAACTCTGCCCCTGCTGTTTTGCCGAATCCGAATAATGACCTTCGGTCGCCTACTCAGTCAATAAATACTCATGATTTTTATACTTTAAAATAATGTTCCCTTTTCCTAGCAGCTGATCAATACTTATGGTTCATTGACACAAAGAGGCAGACCTTTCTGTTAGGCTAAATGGACAGACTTTTTTCTAGAGTTGAAGCGATAGCGATTTTCATTAATTCGAAGGGCCAGACGTTTTCTTAATAATTTTCCTAGTAACTGTATTAAAAGCTTTTTCAATTGATATTATTTTTTCTTAACCCACGCACTCTCCAGGCTCAATAAAAGGCGCTACGGAGATCGTATGTTTAGTTAACTGACAAGTGAATTATACATTCAGCGTAGCCTTATAAGTCAATATATCTTGGCTGTCGTCGGTCCGGATATATCTGAAAAGCATAATTTCAACTAATATAAATAGATAATGACCGCTACCTAAATTCTCATTGAAACTTTATGAACGCCATGAAACTCTTAGTTTGATCTAAAGTGGTTTTAAAATTATCTTTGCAAACACGGGTTCATGTGTTCATAAGACCAAACTCTCTTTGGCGTTTTGCCGTTTATATATTTCCTCAATTTTTTTCGGTTTTAAATCCTAAAAATAGCAGTTATTTTGCCTTTAATCCTATACACGCTTCTAAAAACCTGAAATAGCAGTTACTTCGCCATTAACCCTACATACTTCTAATTGATAACAGAACTAAGGCTTACGGATGGCAAGTGCAGTCTGGTATGTAAATTGCAAGTGCACCCGCTGTGCTCCACAGATTTAGATTTTGGTCGACACAAAATCGTCAGGCCAGTTAAAACATACGTTATGCCGTTCGTGTTTTCAAAGTAAGAGTTTACAACCATATAAATGTCTTCCTTTTTAAAAATGATTTGTGCTTGCAGAGTTTTTACCTTTTTGCTAGATTTTAATTATTTCTGACACGTTACAACGTACATGTAGTTTGAATGCAATTTTAATTTTTTTGCAGGATAAAATTACTTCGTTATCAATTAAGATTTAAACCTTTCAAAATATATTAGATTGCAAATTGCCGCTAAAATGAAAATGGTAAGTTGGTAAAGGTTTTGTTTTCTGTTAGCAATTTATGTGATTTCACTCTATACATGTAACTGGAATACGAGGATTCTTTTACTTTCTGACACTTCATCTCTTCATTTAAAGTAGTAAAAATAATTTAATAGTTTTTGACGATTATCCCATTGCATGTTATCCAGTCAAATCCGAAAAAAACAGATTTTCCAAAAATTTTCAAAAACCACAGAAATCTTTCTGAAAACATTTCGACACTATCTGAAGTTTCCATGTTTTTAAAAATGTCAAGAACATACTTTCTGAATTTTGTTTTCGAAAATTATGGTGATTTTCCAAGTATTTCACTTGGATTTATAAAATAATAAGAGTATAACGTGAATGCTTGGATATAAGACTTTTTCTTGTTGTCTTGAAATTATCGAACTAGTTAGAGATCATTTTTTCGTAAACTCAAGACAAAAGAGAGTTTTAGCACCACGTTAAATTACGTGAAAAGACAAACTGCAGGAACGATCTTGCGATTAAACTCTTTTTCCATAAATGGGTTTTCGCACAATATTAAAAACGTTACTCCATACAGTTTTTTTACAAGATTAAAAGTGTTTCCGCATAAATTTTCTTTTTCATTTCCACTTCCATTCCTTCCGTTCGCCGTTTCGCGAATACACAATCCTACTCAACTGCTGGTTGAAAGCAACAACTTGAGGCTAAGCCTTAACATTGCAAAAATCGAGTTTATGATAATAGGCTCGCGACAGAGGCTTCGTGCTAAGACGAATTACCGCATAGATACAGAAATAGAGAACAAACCTAATAAGAGAGTCGATCACTCTAAGTCTCTGGGCGTTGTTATCGATGATCGACTCTTTTTGTCAAACCACATTGACGACCTGAGCAAGAAAGTCTCAAAAAAAAAATTCCTTCGGGAATAGGTGTCCTTAGGCGAGTGAGGCCCTTCGGTTCTGCAACAATAGCCGGCAATACAAGTTTGACTACTGTAGTAGTGTTTGGAAGGGAATAAGCAACAAATTGAGCAAAAAATTGCATAAATTTAAAATTGCGTCTAAAAGCCAGTTATGACACCAGTATAGAAACCCTACGCGACAACTTACACTGGGACTCACTTGACATAATGTATCTACGCAGCAAGGAAAAAAGACAAAAAGCTCTCGTGATGTTTAAATCTCTTCATCAGCAAACTCTAACTTGTACTTACATAAAATGTTCGTCCATTGTGATACAGAATATAATCTTAGAAATTCGAATCGAAAACTTGTGCTGCCCATGCCACGCACAGATTACCTAAAACGTGGCTTTAGCTGTAGTGGGGCAGAAATATGGAACGACGTATCACCACAGGTCAGAAAAGTTAACCTTGAATCTATTGCACAGTTCAAAAGGGAAATAAACCGAATACATTAATGCAGCCATTAGATTCCCACACATCAATCACGTAAATCAGTATACAGTATATATTAATATACTTTACTATTTTTTAATGTACTTTAACATTATTGATGATTTTACCTTGTCTAAATAAACTCTGTATGTATGTATGTATGTATGTATGTATGTATGTATGTATGTATGTATATATATATATAATGCAAAATCGTTCTAACGACCGCGAATATTCGCGCTGCCATAGCATTCTTCATACTACTCTTTTCAGAATATAAATGAGTGTTCTCTTTGAGTTTAAACAATGGAGAATAAAAGGAAGTGATGGTTTCAAAGATTCTTGTATGTATATCTTTTTCCTAGCTTTTTCCGCAATACCTTAATTTGAGAAGACATTTTTTGTTAAAATTAAATAACATCAAAACGTTCATTCTGTTGTATCCTAATAACTTGTTAGCCTTGCAAAATCTTCGCAGTGATTTGAAAATAACTTAATGCGTTGAATTATAGCAGTCACTGATTTTTATGACAAAGTATTTATCGTAAGTAAATCGTAAGTTGGTTAAATCCTGCAAATTAATTCTTCAATACACAAGAGGCGAAGAGAAGAACTTTTTTTTCCGAGTTGTAAAAACAAGCCGCCATGTAGTAATTGTTTTATGTAGGTTAAAACTGTCGTTTTGTTAGAAGTCTATGAGTGGCTTATTTTCAGTAAAACACAAGTGTCTGCTACTGATATAAAAAAACACACTATTTCTTCTTATAAGGAAAACATCGTTGTTGAGGCAAGTGTTTGTATCTCAGGCGATTAGTGATTAGAGATCTAGATAGTTTCCAACGATAGTTGTTTCTTAAACCAAAAGCTGAAGATACTCAGTTCAACATGTTTCTGTTTGTTTGCTTTCTTTCGACTCCTCCACCGGCTCCAGTACCTTTTGCAAGTATTAAGGTCGCGCGTCCCCAAGACCAGCAGTTGATTGATTACTCTGTTATAATTTTTGTTTAATTTGCCTGGCAGAAATTGGTCGTCGAGCGATTTAAATACATATTTCTTATGTCCTTTAGCAATCACAGTAAACACCAATGTTACGTTAAGACCTTTTCTTAAGAACAATTGTCTTCGTAATGGACCAGTTGGTCATACGGCATAAAATTGACCTCAGGAAAGCATTCAATTTTCAGAACAGTGTTGCGAATCAAGACAGAAGAGCCAAAAACTGAGAGTAGAATTGTCCCGTTTTCCTTTTAACAACACCGGCGTATGACTCTAGGCTGCTTAATTGACTTCATTTACGTAAAGAGAGCCTAACACTTAATACATAATTGCTTTAATAGTGTATTTCGCACTTCTTTAACATTTGCAAATAGAAAATAGAAAACTGAAACCTACTTCATATGTTGACTATAAACACACCCAAAAAGTCCAAAAGCGACAAATTTACCTGAAACACAACTTAATAAGTACTTAGCAGTAGGTTTTAGAAAGAGAATGGTTTTTCTTGTATTATAAATTTTTGACAACGAAAATTGTAAGACAGTAAGCAAATAAAGTATAAACAGCCAAGCAACTAGACATTACAACTTTGAAAGGCCATTTCTCGCTTCTGATAAAAATGATTTCAAATGTAGCAAGCTGTCTAATGATAAATAACAATTGAAATTCGAAATCTTTTCAAGAGTGTCACTGATGTACTTAATGTAACTTTTAACGAATTTTACTAGTATTGCCGCCAACACTTAATAGCTTCCTTCCCGAAATATTCAATAACAATTAAACATTATTTGAGGTTTGATTTTCCAGTCAACCGCATATTAATCATTACGCAAAGAAAAATAAATTGTCAAAAAATGTTATTCTCAAATAAATTATGACACGACTAAGCCCAGAGGCAGCAAGAATTTTCAAGAGATGCGCGAGATTTTAATTACGTAGAAAGAAAGTTTGATTGATGCGTCTATTATCATTATGCAAGACAATATTTGACTATGAAAGCAACGCGGGAACCTAGAAACTTTCAATACAAACAAGTTCAGAAGTTCGTTAACTGTCTTCCAGTGAAAGAGCTCTTCAGTTTTTTGCGGGATTTTCACTTGCTCATCCTAATTCAATTTCCCGCTCCAGCCGGGACAGAAATACAAGTCAACCAGCTGCCCTGTTTTGCCATTGAACATGGAGTCGGTGAAGTTTATGGTTGTTATTTTGCTTGTAGCTTTGATATCACTCTATGGCGTCACACAGGGAGAAGACGAAGAAGTGTTTTTACGAGAGCAGATTGATTCTGGCAGCTTGGATAGTCACACTTCAGAAGTAGAAAAAGAGTTAAACCCTGAAGATTTCGAGATAACGAAGAAAGAGCCGTTGCGACCTCCTTGTGGCATAAGCAGAAATCGTTGTTCTCGGCGTCGTCGACGCCGACGCAGCAAGAAAAAGGTATTTCATTCAAAGCATATACTTTTGTTCTTCAGTCGAGTTTACTTCTGTATTGCTGTTCATTGGTGAGAACGCCTCTGTGTTAGAGATAGCGAGTAATTTTAGATACTTTTTATAAAGTGTTAAAAAAGAGAGTTTTCAAACTAAAGGTTTAACCTTACTAGCTCTTTACAACAAAGATTCCAAAGCGCTGAATCAGTTCTTCAGTTGCTTTAATGCTTAACGAAAATAAAGACTGGATTTGTTTAGGACATTTCCGAATATTTACCGCACACGTTTTGATCAGCAAAAAAAGTTTGAAAGTGGGCAGTAGTTTCCCCCGCTGCAAGTTGGTCGAAAGCTCTGAGAAACGGTTGGGGTGACAAACAGCCGCAAAATTTTTTCAAAAAATCATACCTAGATCTTGTCTTGTTTTAAAATAGCATAGAAACTGGAACTCTAAGTGTATAAAAATGTACATAGCTTTTTAAAAAATTTGCGTATATTTTACAACCAAAAGTTTTGCTGTGTGAAGTATTGCGGAAAATGTCCAGTTGTTCAAATCATTTTTAATCATAGTTATAATGAGATGAATCTTAGTCGCAAGTTTTGCAGCTTCGCCGGGCTGGATATTTCGCAGCATAATTTTCATAATTTGCTTCGCGTTTACTATTAAACAAGTACATATTTCACTATTATAACGCATTCTGTATCACAAAGGGAACTGATGCGGTAGGAATTTGTATGGACGTAGGGTGTAGCCGAAAGATTGTAAAAGGTCGTTAGGTTCTTAGTTCTCAATGTGACTTCAAACGAGTTTTGTCATAAGAATTCGTGATCCTTAAGTCAATAAATTACAGATTAGTTCCATAGGCTCGTTCGGCTAGTTCAACTCTTCGTGACACCAAGCCGAAAATATTTAGTTAAGCCGAGTTGTTTTCAGTTTTGTTTGCTAATGGTTTTTTCTGAACCGAGACTTGTTTACTTATGGGGTTAATGTACTCATTATACGCCCGAAAGAAATTATTGTTGATTGCGTCTTTGCTTTTGTTCAATTTACTTATGAAAAGTGATCATCCAGCTGTGAACGCAAAAGCCACTATCAGACGGAAATTCTAATTCTTTCAAAGTATTTTCATTAGTGGAACCCACTTGTCTCACTTACTTTGGACAGGTGGAACAGGTTTTTAAAGATTTTATCAAAAGTTTTTTAAAGGTTCTTGAAAATAAATCTTCAAATTGATAAAAGGAGCACAGTTTTCTTTTTTAAAACACAGTTTCCTTCAAAGTAGCTTTCATGTCAAGCGGTTGGGAAAACACTCGAAGGTTTTTCTCAGAGCTGGTCAACCTATAAAGCTGTTTGCAGGGGCTACACAATAGACGATTTTTTGTAGTAAGACCCCCGATTTTTTGTTGGCGACAAACTGTCTCGGTCGTAGCTTACCCAACATCGCCCGATTTCTTGTCGTAAAACTGCAAGTTTTGTTATCTTATGTTTGAAAGACAAGGCCTCACTTCCCAGAGCTGAACAAGTTTATTTTCTTTTTCTTAAGTCCATAAAATATCTTCAGATTCAACCTTTTCTACATTCGTCACCATATCCGCCATACTGAATTATATTTGCAGCGTAATCACGTGACTTCGCTAAACCGTGTTCTGCTTCCGACGAACTGTCGTGCTTCTCTACACACTAGCCGGTAATTTATCGGCCGACATTTTCGGATCAAACATACACAATTTTTGTCGACGACAAAAATGTTGTCGGAAATCGTCGGAACCTGCCACACAAAAAACCGGGGATCTTACGTGTGTGGCGGTTTTTATCGTCAGAGAAGTTCTGAATTCCACTAGCGAAAAACCGAGAGACTTTACCCAACCAAACATACATAACTTGGTGCTTTGTTCGTTTCTTTTGCTTCGCACACAAGATCATTAAACAGTTTTTACATTCAATGTATAACATTCATTATTTGTTCCAAACGCTGGTCGAGATTTGCTGGTTTCAATCTAACTCAGGGTATTTTTCGGCTCTTGTTTTCCTCTCTATTATCGGGTAGAACCATTCACATGCTCTGGCCTCAAAAAGGGGACAGTTACGGTTTCACGAAGCGCCCCACAAACCGGCCCAAAATATTGGAGAAGTAACCTTCTCCGGGTCATTGTTCGGTACAGTGTAGTACGCTAAAAGAATACTATTTTATTAATTTTGTTCAATTCATACCATTAACATTTTTTCAGCCCAATAAAAGTAAGCAACATTGAAATAATGTACCCCATGTCATATGCAAAGTATACTCTTGTTTAGGAAAAAACGTAAACAAACTGATCTGAGGCTTTGTGCAACTGAAACAATGTGAGAAAACTAAAAAAATTAACCTATTAACCTATAGTAAAATTGTAATTTTTTTGAAGAGAACAGAAAAGAAACAGATTAATCTGATGCCAATTGGTCACTTCGTACCGGCAAGTGTAGCTTAAAAAGATATGAACTGCTCGTATAAACCTGGTAGTATTTTCAAATGCTGTACCTAGAGCTGGAGTTAAAATCTAGGTAGCACTTTAAAACATAGCTTGCAATTTTTCGCGCGCTTTTTGTATGGCACGAGCGTGCTTCTATAACTCGATAGACACACGCCGTGCGTCTATTAAATTGCGTGCTCGCGCTCAACCAAAAAAAATGCTCAGAACAGTTTAGGAGAATTTTGTACGTTATCAGCTTACGTGCATTTCTTCTTATAAATACTGCTTAAAGTGGAAGAGGCAATGTTCTTAAAGAAATGGTCCATAGTTTAGATGTGCGTCTATCGAGTTATGGATGCATTTGGGAAGTTGGGAGAGCACTCGAGTAGCTAGAGAAGCATTCGGCTCCGCCTCGTGCCGCTCAAACGCTTCTCTCGTGCTCTCCCAACTTCCCAAGTGCATCCATAACTCGATCGACGCACGCCAAGCATGGACCATTTCTTAACCAAAAGTCTTACTACAGTCAACAACATGCACCATTACATACTCCAAAACACGAAAATAACGGAATTGACTCACAAAAGCTATTTCTTGGGAGTTCAGTGGTAGCACTCTAAATTGCGAATGTTTATCAGTGGAATGTAACTTCCCTCACGGCTTTAACCCTTGTTTTTCCTTTACTGGATTAACTCGAACGAATAGCTACGCTTGATAGCTTGAATCAAGCAATTCTAACTCGCAGCTTGCTTCCTCGTAACAGAACTACATTCCGTCGAAGGAAAAAGTTCTTAATTCGTATGACGAGATGAGCCTAGATGTCGCAGGAAAAAGTCCGTACTGGCCAGAGTCCCGAATCGAAAGCCCTTAAGCGGAATAGAAACAAGAACAAAGACATCGCCTCCTAAAGCTGTAATGGACTTAAAAATATAACTGCAAGAGTTAATTGGCATATTTCAGACAGATTCATGTGGAACACGTTATTTTGTTTTCTTATAGAGAACGGTTCTATAATTATGGAGTTGTATATCTGAACTATAACGCGTGCGATTCGTGCATGGCCACAGCAAATACTTTTAATGGGTAACTGTGTAATCTAACAACAATGATTTATGCAATTAAAAGCTGATCGAACACCTTTTTTTCAAATGATTATTACCTAGCTCCCTAAGAAAGAAGTCGCGGTTATTTGGTTGTTACTTAATCAAAAGATTAGGTGATGCGCAGCGAACGGAGAAAATATATCTCTATTTTGGACAGTTTCATGAATTTTTGTTTTGTTTATGGAAAAGACTCTTTGTGGTCTGTAAAGCGACAACGGATAGTGCACGCAAAAGAGCTTGAAAAGTTATGGTAGCAAGGCCGCGGGAGTCGCAAAAACTTATGGTGTTTTTGTATGGACTTTCAATCTTGAACTAAATTCGCCAAAATACTTGAGATTAAGGTATTCTGCTCCAAATTGCAGAAAAGTTTGATCCCAAATACATACTGTTCCTAATGTCTCCAACAAATACAAACAAAGGCCAGTAACTTCACTGAAAGAGAGCGACCATTACGTAAAGAATGAAAGGCAGACGGTATTAATGGTGGAAGGCAGAGTGGAATCAAAAAAAGCAGAAAAATCGCATAATAGAGTGGCACCCAACAGTATGTGAAAAAAACATCAAAGCTTGACAATGGCACAATGATAAACGAGGAAAAAAGCCGGCAGGGAGGATTCTCCCTCATAAGAGTTCTATATATAGGTAAAAGTGACCCCAAGGGGTACAGGGTTTGAGACGTTTTGCTCTGGAATAGGGTTTATCTTTTTGAGCATGTTGGTCTGAAATGGTTTTTATAGAAAAAAATGTGGAGATGGTATCATGCGATTTATTATTTTTGGGCTTTCTCCCCTACTGTATTTACACCAATGTAAACGAACAACACCGGAACCCCTCGCGATCCCTAACAGGTTACGTGGCAGTAAAATTAGGCACGTGACCTTGTACAGCTTGACACCGGGTAGCAATTCAGTTTAGGGTCAGATCTGAAATCGGATAAAGATACTCATTATTTTTTCGATTTGAAAACAAACATTGGTTTCACGAAGTTGGCTGTACACCCCCATCAACATTTCTTTGGAGTACCATCATTCCCTCCCTCTCCTCCTTATATATAAACGGGTGAGTTGAAATTCTAAAGTTAGAGTTAGAATAAGAGTAATTTTATACGGCTGAATAATGGATATTATCCAGAATAAAGATGCAGTTTTTTGAGTAATAAACACTGCTGCATGATGCAGGAAAAATTTTATAAAGTCTTAGAATTAAATGGCCATGCATCAAAAGGTAACTCAGGGCTTATACATCAATTAAACCATAGTGGGCGTTACAGGAGTCCCATCCAGCGGGCTCCAGGGACTTTTTTTGCGTCCCCAGTAAGCCTCCGGAGGACCCTGCCA